>WOGP01003605.1:0-14967 GCA_015342065.1 Leptinotarsa undecemlineata
GCATTGAAAATATCAGCTACTTGTCGGTGACCGGTATTCTCGCCGCATATTAAAACGATTTCAATTTTCTCTTGAAGAGTCAGCACACTAGACAATGAATAAACTATTTTAAATCTAAAACTGATAAACACTATTTTGAATTATTCAACAAATGCCATATGACAATAAAATATTTTGCTTATTTAGTTCAGTTCAATTGTTTTCACAGTACCCTTAGTTTAATTTCGTTGTAATTTTTCGTAATTAGTCAATCAAAGTTTAACTGTTTGAAAAGTGCAGTAAAGAATAAATTATTGATTTTTCAATGATATTGTTTTTTAATTATGCTTATGTATCAAGCTATTTGGCAAAAAGTAGAAATAAAGTGAAATATTTATCTGTTTTTGAAAACTGTATCAAATTTGCATCATTTTTGGCATAATTTTTTCTGGTGTTTTAAATTTTTGCGAAATAAGTTGTATTTAGAATTGCAATTGGTAATAAAAATGCGTTGGATAGATGAGTTAGGCATGAAGCACTAACTTTGTTGAGGTTTGGCTAAATTTGAGAAATCGGCAAATGTCAAATTTTCGAAAAACTGTAAAAAAACTTAATTTGTACTAGAGAGCTTAAAATTGGTATATGGGTAAAAAATGAAAAAAAAAATCATCTTTTCTTTTTGCCGATTTTCCAAATTTCGAGCAATAACTGCTTTTCTGAACATTTTTTGGAAAAAATGTCAAATTTGACGCATGTCATTTGGCATAATTTTTAAAGCACAACCTAATGGAGAAATCAAGAGTTGCTTGAAGAGATGAACAAAAAAAAATCCTACTTGATGCGGACTTTATGTGTGACACTGTATATGACTATAGTTTTTTTTTTCACCGTAGTGTGCGCTGGTCAGGCCCTATGTGTGACACTGTGTATGACTGTAACCTAACAATGTTGAGAAATAATAAATATAGTATAAAAAAAACTAAAAAACAAAAAAAAAGCTTTTTAACAAAAATGTTCAACTTTTTAGTTCGATGTTCTTTAAAACAGTATTTTTTAGTTTTTCAAACTAAACTAAAAAACAGGATTTTAAACGCCACGGGCAGGTGGCGAACAGCGCCATCTGCCCGCGAATAGATCAATCAATTCTGTCAAAAACAGTTCCTGAGCTTGAGAGTTACAAACATACATACATACAGATGAAGCTAATGAAAGCGTGTTAATTTAAAAACAAATTGGTCCTCCTATCAAAAGTAATGACTCCAAAGAATACATACCACTTCTTTTTTTACTTTAACCGGGGATTCCTCGTTTTCTGTATTGTCAGCCCCCTCATTTGCCGATTGGTCTTCCTCCCAGATATTCAAGTCATGTTCGCTGCTCGACATCGCGTCATTGGAATAGGCGTCTTCTTGGGCACCTGAAACTGTCATGATTTTCGGCGTAGTAAACGCCTGCTCATAGTCATCTATAGGCGGTCTACCTCGTTTTCTTCTATTTGTCGGTGTCGGGCTAAAAAAAAGCACATCCCTCACATTGTGAAAACCTCACTGACCTCATCAGAAGGCGAAATGAAAAATGGCGTACCACAAGGTTCAATACTGGAACCGATACTTTTCTTGAATTGAAATTATCGTGAAAGAGCGACTGATGCATTTTTGAGTAAACACAATATTCTACATGAACATCAAGTTGGATTCATCAGAAATAAATCTACCACAGACGCAGTAGTTGAAGTTAACCAACAGGTGACTAGCAACGTGGAAATTGGAGACCATACAGTTCTGACACTGTGGGATCTAAGCAAAGCTTTTGACTGTGTAAACCACCATTTACAAATATAGAAACTTGAATTTTACGGTATCAGAGGGTCAGCTTTGAAATTCTTCCAGTCATATATCTCATCTACAAAGCAGGCAGTATACGTAAATGATAATTTATCAGATGAAAGGTCTATGAATAATGGAATACCTCAGGGATCTATCTTGGGTCCATCCTTTTTTGATTCATGAACATATTCTGATAGCTCACATCAAGTGTCAATAGCAAAATGTGGACAAATTTTCAATATGTCTGCGAATAAAAATGATATAGACAAAAAATAATTTGTGATTTTTTTGGTTTTTCCTGTATATCTCCAGAACCAAAAGAGCTATATTCGATTTTGTCACATCATTGAATAGGTCTCTAAAATAAGCAACTTTGCCACAATTTAACCGACACACTATCTCTTATCGTTTACGAGATCCCTATGTACAGAAGCAAATTTGAATAGCCCTGTATACTCCAGCACAAAGGATATTTATTACCTGTTGTAACCCAAACACAGGCAAATTTAAAGAGACATCCGAATGACAGGAGAGGACAAATACCTGACGTTCTAACCGTATGAAAGAACAAACAAGAAGATAAAACGTTAAGTTTCAGTAGAGCCATGACGCCAGCCCTTTAGCGAAAGCGCTCGCATATAATGATTAGAAGTTATCAAAGCTGCAAATCCTATATTGCATCTGAATTTTGATTAAAGAAAAAATCATTTATTTATTCATCAATTTCCTATTTGTTCCCGTCAAAGTAGTCTCCCTCAGATATAACACACCTGAGCTAGCGTTTTTTCCAAAACGCCGTCCTTTCATGGGTCCCTTCAATCTCGTGAACAAGAAAAAGTCGCAGGGAGCCAAATCTGGTGAATGCGGTGGCTGAGGCACGATTGCTAAACAGCTGCAACTGTAAACATGTACTCGAGGCGGGTGTACCAACTTAAGAAAATCGCTAATGAAATATACTCAACCCGGGAAATTTGAACATTCACCTTATTTTTTGTACAGTCCCCGTATATACAAAACAGTTCTCTCTATATCGTCCCATCATAATTTGTATTTAATTTGCATGTAAATGAGTACGAAACATAAAAACACACACGTACATTTAGTATGTTTTACAGAGTGAGTAGAAGCCATTTTCCATTTTAACCTCACCTTTCATGTTTTGTATGGACAAGTTAATGCATTCTTGTACATAATTGTCTCCAGATAACTATTCAAAAAAATGCATCCATTTACATATTAGAGTTTAAGCATATGTTGAGAGATATGAGCAATAAAATTAATAAGGAGGTTTTACATATTTACGGTTGTTTTTGAAAAGGAACACTAGAAGGTAGTAATTATAACATTCGTGTCTACCACTACTTTTACTGTATGGTAATATTATTTGTTATCCACAGATTATGTCTTGTTCTTATTATCAATAATGAAAATGACTTTTTACAGTAATATCTATTTATACAAATGTGCAGATAGAATCAGAAACATTGAATATATAGAAGTAGTCAAATTGTAAAAATAAAACTGTGCTTGAGCCATATTAATATCTTGTTTTAATCTTGACTTTCATTTTAATGTTTCTTATTGTTTTAGTTCTTAAGCCTGCTTTGTCAACATATTAAATTTTTTAACACAGACTTTTGTCTTGTTTTAATTCTTGACTTTAATTTTAATGTTTCTGATTGTTTTAGTTCTTAAGCCTGCTTTGTCAACATATTAAATTTTTTAACACAGACTTTTGTCTTGTTTTAATTCTTGACCTTAATTTTAATGTTTCTGATTGTTTTAGTTCTTAAGCCTGCTTTGTCAACATATTAAATTTTTTAACACAGACTTTTGTCTTGTTTTAATTCTTGATCTTAATTTTAATGTTTCTGATTGTTTCAGTTCTTAAGCCTGCTTTGTCAACGAAACCTAAACTTTTATGACAATAAAACATTTCTGACTCTGACATTGTATTTTACATACCGGTGTCTATTTTAAGATTGTTCATGTTATGTTCACTTTTGAATTATACCAAAAAAGCAATATTTTTGAACAGGGTTATGATTTTATGAAGAATTATTTATTTGTTCAAAGTGAACCTACAAAATCATATACAATTCCAAATGGCATATAAAAATATTGATAAAAAAAAGAGTATAAAAAAAGAAAAACCAACACAAAGCAAAACAAAATAGAAACAAATTAAAATCAGCAGAATATCGTAAGTAATTGCTTTTAAGAGTAGCTTGCTTTTTGAACTGGTCAAAAGTCAAATGTATGATATCAGTAAAGTTTTTTTGTAATCTTATTGTGAAAGCGGTGTTTCCATAATTGGTTCGATTAATTTGAATATAGAAAAACCAACTTTGACTGGTGGTTCTGACACCGACATCAATGAACAGTCTCTTTACTATATCATGGTAAGTTTACGCCTATCCTCACGAGTTAGGAAGTTGACTATCGTAAGCCTAGTCTGGGCATTATAAATAAAAACTGTAGAGTTCTGCAAATTTGACTGTATTACAGGTCATAACAGAGGCTAATGTCAACAAAAAAAAACTATACCCACTTGTAAATCACAACTCTACGACTTTTCTAACTATATGCAAAAGGAGATACCAAGATAATTAGTGATTAAGAACAACAGCCAGATCTATTGATGCAGGCAAGCTGGAGTCTCCAACATTGTCAACTTGGCACTTATACGAGAATTGTTAAAAGAAAACTGAATGTTTCAAGTGATTACCTGTGGGGCATTACAGCTTGAACTTGAGGTATCGCATTCTGAACACCATTAGAATTTGAATCTGCATTCGAAGGTTGCTCTTCATCCCGCCAAGAAACTTCGGCCAGCCCCTTTATCCTGAGTTCCTCAGCCGTTTTTAATAAAGTTGCGAGATGACACTGGAAAACAAATTCATTTTGAAAATTTCATTTTGTTACAGGGGGTCCCGTCTTTTCAATGAATCAAATTCTCTGACTTTGAAAGTCTCTTTTGGAAAGGTGCTGATTGATGTTTTCACTCAAAACTTTCGAGAACTACACCCTGAGATTGAAAGTTTTCGAATAAGTACTCTTTCATGCTTTTCGTTTTGTAGTGTTCCTGTGTACGACATATTTTAATGCCTTTACGAATGTTCGTAGTCTCAATGTTCATATATCTGAAAGTACCTACTTGACAAAGATTTCGCTACAGTTTTTATCTAAAATTAACTTCTATGCCTGATCTACACCACTGTGTGGAGATGAAGATTCTCACTTTTTTATATAATGGTGGAAAACTAAAGAGCCACAAGGTTTTCTTTTTCAAAAACTAATTTCTCCTGAAAAATATTACCTTTTCAATTGTACTATTCAAATGTTGTCAACAAATGAGCCCTTTATTATTATTATTATCGTACTGTTATTCAAACTACACGAACACACTGGTTTTTTGTAATTTTACTGTTCAATAGTCTTCTTGGTGAATAGTTAATTGTTTTGGAAAACAGAGGTTGTAAATTCACCAAAGAGCAATAGTTTTACTGAATAACGTTGTTGGATCACTAAACAACTACACAGTGAAAGTATGAGACATCCCTGTGTGGTTTCGAATTTCAAGGCGAACCTCCCAAACCCATTATTTGATCCCGCTACAACGAGAGCTAAAGTACTTACATGTTCTACATTAATTTCTCCTTTGTACATAAACTCTACTAAACATTTGATATCTACGTATTTTACATCCTTCATGATCAGTATGGGGTCCTTCTCTTCGTACTGGGAAAGTATAGTTTCGAAATAGGTACTGCAGGCAGAGAGGACTATTTTGTGGGCCTTGATTGTCCTTCCTTCGCACGCTAAAGTAACATCACAGAATGCTTCACGTTCCAAAAGCTGAGAAAACATAGTTTGCAAGTTGGAATGGTGGTACCTCCATCTCAAACAATACTGTTGGGGCAGCATTTTGAAATGTTTTCTTGGTTATGTTGGAAAAATTTAGTTCAGCTATTCATATATTTACAGGCTTGACAAACGCGTTTCACTTAAAATTCCAATCACCTTCAAAACAACCTCAAAATACCAAAAAAATCGATACCACTTGAATCCCTTTCAGATTTTCTTAGATCTTCATCTTGTTTTCAAAACACTGTTAGATTGTCACATAACACTTGCCTCGTCACTTTTCGCAACAAAACAACTCCAAACTTCCGATGACCTTTTCTCAAAATTTGGATACGCGTATGTAAATGTTCAGTCATTTGGAAAATTCCAATAAAAAATGTGTCTCTCGGTCTTTTATGAGTCAGTGAGCCAATACAAACCACGTAAGACCCCTATAAACCATGTATAGTCTGTATATTTGCCGGGCCAAGCCTTTGAGGCAAATCAATACCAGTTCGTCTCGAAAAAATACACTCAAAAAATTTCCAATATTTCCTACATTTCCCAATCTAACACACGGCAGACGCGGAAGACGGCCGCAACTTCCAAGAAACTGACAGTCTTTTAGACTAAGCTAACGGCATCGAATAGATGGTAACGTAAACTCAAAATGGGGTCAAAATTTGTACTGACAACGCAGACTGTACCGACGATAATTGGGCCTTTCTTCATATTTATTTTTACGAACTCGAGATATTTTTCAGAACCTGTGAAAAGAAATAGAAAGAGAAAATCTATACATAGGCCAAGTTTCAAGTTCAACGATCGCATTCCGAGATTTTCAGGGCCAAGCAGAAATTATTTGAGAACGAAAACCGAACCCTTTTGAAATAAGGGGCCTCTTGACTTAAATTTTAATTATTCCCTTACTCGGTTTGTTCTAATTTGGAAAAGAAAGTAATTTGGTAAATGAAACAAGAGGGCTATCTCTCTCTTCGGTTTTTTCGAAAAAAACCCGTGAAGAGAGATAGAAAAACGAGTTTGTGCAGTTGAAATTCTATAAAAAATGGGAAAGAATTCATTGGCATTGCTAATGTTTCGGTATCCGACATCTAGAGGCCACTGACTACATGAACATTGACATGAATCAACTTTGTTTTGTTAGATAAGCTTCCGGGTATATACTAGTCAACGATTTCATATATTAGATCATAGTATAAAAATAATATACTATGATTAGACGAACAATATCTGTCTTATCAGACACAAACAACTTGTTTTGAAATAACAGTAAACAAATGACTTGTATCTCAAAAAATAGGTTTCCATTGCCATTAATCCATTTTTCTCAATCCCAAAAAATTGACATCTAGAAAAATGAACAATTAGAGGCGGTCAAATGAATAAAAAAAAGTATTGTTCCACATCACAGAACTGCAACACTTTTCTCGACGTGTGTTTCACCAAGCAAGTTGGCATCTTCAGGAAAATTAGTAAATAACGAATTGGTGAGTCTACTTCATTGAATTAAGACGCCAATTTGGTTGATGAAGCGCGCGTCGGGAAGGGTGTTGCATTTCTGGTATTGGGAACAATGCTTGTTTTGATAACAGTATTTTTCCTGATGTCAAATATCAGTGTTGCCAATCAGAAAACGCCTGATACAGTAATTACATTACACTTCTTCTTCTTCTCAATATTATATGTCAAATATGAATCGTTAGTTATGAAATTCCTGAAAGATGAATCACCATTTTTACGTGAATATGGCTAATTGTTTTTTGAAGATTCAGTTCAGTACACAATCAGAAAGTCAAGTTTACTCTAACCTTTCACACACAATCCCAACCTATGATGACAGTTTATCACGCTATAGGTGGGGCTAAAAAACATACATGTAAGGCCTTTTAATTCATGCCGGCACAGTAGAAAACTAAAGACCTTAGCTTTGTATATAGACTAACCAGCCGGTATCCAGGCCAGGTGGTTCGGATAATCACAAAAGGGGGTTGTGTATGTAAAAAACCGCAAAAGGTTCATATTTACGGCTTGCGCATCAAGCCATTTATGAAGTGTGTTTTAGATGAACAAAAAATATATGTAAAAAAACTCAGGGTGGCAGCATTGCCTCGAGCAACTTGAGATGGAGTGACATCAACATAACCTGAAACCGGTTATGTCAGGTAGTGACCAAAGAGTACACCAACATCAACTAGAGTTAACTCCTACGTAATGAGGTTAAATACGACAGAATATCTGTAGTATTCTGTATAAACACAGCAATAGTCTTTATGCGAACTTCTGTAAATATTTATTATTAGTTTCGTAATAAATTGTTTTTTCAAAATGTCTGATGATGAAGAGGTACCTTACGCTAAAAAAATCAAAACAATTCATTATGGTTCATTAGAAGAATCTGAAAAGAGCAGACTTGACGTTCAAAATGAAGGAAGTAATGATTCAGATCCTGCCTTACCATCTGCATCTCAAACACAGGATGCTCCAGGTACTGTTAATTACTTTACAAATATATGTGATATATGGACGTAAAAACGTTTATAATTTAAATTTTTGAAACAGAATACATGGAACTGGAAGATGCCATGTCAAGGGACAAACAAGCCCTACTGGAAGAATTTGAGAGAAGACGAAAGGCAAGATCAATTAACGTATCGACTGATGATGCCGAGGTGAAAAGAAACCTCAGACAATTGGGAGAACCCATTTGTTTATTTGGAGAAGGTCCAGCTGATAGAAGATCACGATTGCGAGATATTCTTAGCAGGTAAGGGTTTCATATGGTTATAGTAGTGTACAGTAAATGGCTTTCTTATTTTGTTAAAAACTGATATATCTATTCACTGCAATTATGGAAAACACTCACAATTTTCTAGAATTGTATCGAATGCTAATGAAATTCAAGTAGAAGTTTGCCATCACTTCTAAAAAACAACGGCACTGCACTCATTTATAGTCCTTGGGTTAGATCTAAGTTTTAATTTACAGAACCGGTGAAGATGCTGTGATAAAAAGAGAGGCAGAAGAAGAAAGGAAGCTGTTCGAGAAAGACCAAGAGACTACTTGGTATCACGAAGGTCCGGATTCTTTGCGGGTGGCTAGATTATGGATAACTCGATACTCCTTACCAAGAGCGAAAGAGAGGTTGGAGGAGGCTACGAGAATGGCAGATTTACCAGCTGCGACAAAGACAGCGAGAACTCAAGAAATGCAGAAGAAAATTCAGGCCATGTCGATTCATTCCAGTCAGATCGGAGATACTAGACCGGTATCTTACTGCCAGTTTAGCCCCAACTCGAAGCTATTAGCGACGGCGTCATGGTATGTTTAGTTGCTTTTCTGTATGTTTTCGATCCTAATAATGTGTGAAACAGTGAGTATTCCATATTCTAACTTTGACTTAATATAAGGAACTCCAAGAGTTTTTTCTTTGTATACCATACAGGCCGGTGAGAAACCCCTCCCTCGAGATGTGCAGTAGATGTGTAGAAATCTGTTATCAGTCTGTTAGATTATTCGAGCCGTAAACTTCCAAATTCAGAACGAAAGTTTCTATTCCTTTTTTCCTGATACTTTCTTTGTCACACACCAACCCAAACTGTACGCAGATACGATTTCTACCACTGGACATGCCTCAGTCGGGTAGCTGTGCATCAAGTGATAAATTATTAGCCAGGCACCAATCCACGTACCACATTCAGGTTATTTTGAAACTACTCTAAACTCGGTTGAGTGCGATATTGGTTGGTACATTTAATCGTCAACCAAATCTCTTACAAACGATAAAAAAAGTAAGGGCCCTAGATTGGAGCCTTGAGGGACTCTAGAAACAAACAATAAAAACTATTTCAACTATATTCTGTTTAACTATTTTCGTAATATTGATGTGTATTATTTTAAGACAAAAACTGCCTTATCAAAAATAGATATTTCATGAAGTTACCTTATACAGGTTGATAACAAATAAACTCTCTTGGTGCTAATTTTCAATAGTGGCGCTTTTTGATGCGGACCTTACTGTTCTCGCTCTATAAGACTTTTTTTCATTTATATCAGGATTATTATCAAAGGTGTCCCAAAGGTGCAAATTCGCACCTTTGGGACACCTGGTATAAAAATTTTTGATCGTTTCCAGGTCTGGATTCTGTAAGGTTTGGTCGGTTCCCGACTGTGAATTGAAACAAACTCTACAAGGTCACAAATGCAACGTTGGGGCTATCGTTTTCCACCCGAAGGCGACCATAAGTCAAGAAGATACAATTTGCAATATGGCTTCTTGCGCAGTAGATGGATCTGTCAAACTATGGGATTTCACAAGGTAAATTATTGTTCTAAAGACTCGTACATTGGTAGACTTAGGTAGAGAAAGGGATAGACAGAGGTAGATAGAGAAATTGAGATATATAGAGAAGAGAGAGGAACTGAGGGATAGTTCGAGAAAGAAAGATATACAGATAGAGAAACAGAGATATACAATGTCTCTAGCTCTCTTCCTCTACAACTCTCTTTGTCTATCTCTATTCTCTATATATATTCTCTATCTATGTCTTATAAAACTACCCCTTTTTTCTCTATCTATGTAGATAAGAAAGAGAGATATAGGTAGAGAAACAGTGAAATAGTTCGAGAATGAGAGATAGACAATTTCTCCATCCCTTTCTCTACAACTCTCTTTGTCTATCTCTCTTCTTTATCTATATAAATATTTATCCATCTATACAGTAGCTAGAACCAGAACTTTCTCGAACCAATGTGGTAAGCTCAACCTTCCCTCCCACACCCCCCTTTAATTTTCCCCTCCCCACCCCTGTTACCGAACTATCTCTCGTTCTCTATATTTTTATCTTTCTCTATCTTTATAGGTAGAGAAAGAGAGATATAGATAGAGAAACAGAGAGACATACAATTTCTCTATCTCTCTTTCTCTACAACTCTATTCTCTATCTATATAAATCATTCTCGATCTGTGTCTTATCAAACTATCTCTCTTTTCTCTATCTATATATCTCTCGTTCTCTATATATCTATCTTTCTATATGTAGATAAAGTATAGAAAGAGAGATATACATAGAGAAACAGAGATAGTTTGAGAATGGGGGATAGATATATATAGATAGATATATAAAATGTATCTATCTTTTACCAAACTATCTCTTTTTTTCTTCATCTACATATCTCTCGTTCTCTATATATTTATCTTTATCTATATAGAGAGAAAGATAGGTAGAGAAAGAGAGATATATAGATAAAGAAACATAGATATACAATTTCTCTATCTCTACAACTCTCTTTGTCTGTTTCTATCTATATATCTATCTTTCTCTATCTATGTAGATAGAGAAAGTATAGAAAGAGAGATATATAGATAGAGAAACAGATAGATAGTTCGAGAAAAAGAGATATATAATTTCTCCATCCCTTTTTCTATAACTCTCTTCTTTATCTATGTAAATCTTTCTCTATCAATCTGTTGCCAAACTATCTCTCTTTTCTCTATCTATACATCTCGCTTTCTCTATATATTTATCTTTATCTATGTATATAGAGAGAAAGATATAGATAGAGAAAGAGAGATAGTTCGGGAAAGAAAGATAGACAATTTTTCCCTCCTTTTCTTTACAACTCTCTTTGTCTCTATCTTCTTTATCTATATAAATCTTTATCTATCTCTTACCGAACTGTCTATCTTTTCTTTATCTATATATATTTATCTTTCTCTGTCTATATAGATAAATAGATATATGGGTAGAAAAAGAGAGATATATAGATAGAGAAAGAGAGAAGTAGACATTTCCACTATTTGATGAGGGTCAGCCAGACACCTGTTTATATACTGCTCCTCTGAATCCAGCTTGTGTTTGCTTTCAGCCATGAACCCATTGCGGATATCGAAGGTCACATGCCTCACAGGGTATCAAGGCTGAAGTTTCATCCTTCGGGAAGGTTTCTGGGAACTTGCTGTTATGATAATTCGTGGCGTTTGTGGGATCTGGAACAATGCACCGAAGTACTCCATCAAGAAGGGCATGTCAAGCCAGTGTACTGCATATCGTTCCAGACTGATGGGTCTGTTTGTGCTACAGGGTAAGTGAAGAGGTATTTCGAGCTGTATATGACAGCTTTTTAATAATAATAATGTCTTATTGAGGCTAATAAATTAATATCTCTTTTCCACAGGGGGTTGGACGCGTTCGGCAGGGTTTGGGACTTGCGCACCGGAAGGTGCATAATGTTCATGGAAGGTCACCTGAAAAGTATCTTGGGCATCGACTTTTCATCCAACGGATTCCAGATAGCCACCGCCAGCGAGGACAATTCCTGCAAAATTTGGGACCTCCGCAAAAGGTCCATTCTTTACACCATTCCCGCACACACAAACCTCATTTCCGAAGTGAAATTCCAGCCGGAACACGGCAGCTACCTAGCCACAGCGTCTTACGATAACACGGTCAAGCTGTGGATGAACAGGACGTGGCAGCCGTTGAAAACTCTTTCGGGCCACGACGGGAAGATTATGTCGGTGGATATTTCTCCGGATGATCAGTATATAGCCACTAGTTCGTATGATAGAACGTTCAAGCTGTGGACTCCTGAGTTATCGTAGTTTGTAGGTTTTTTTGTTAATAACCTAAGATAAGTTTCCACTACAATGAAAGTACGATACAAAAATTCAACTGTACTGAACACATTCTCTCAATCATTAATATATTGTATATATTATCATTATAGCATCTGATTCCCATGTAGTTTTTCCTGTACGTTTAATAACCTTGAAAAACCTGTTTAGAATTCATTCTTCTATCGCATATAACTGTGGATGCCATTTTTCGCTTCGAGAGTGTCATGTTCATTGATAATGTCAACAGTTAACGAGTGAATACAATGATCAACTGACTAAACATATTTTGTTGTAGTAGTTGGTTTAAGCCGATTGTGGAACCTTCCCCTCCACTTTCAACCTAGAAACGGCCTTGGCCGCGTTTTGTTTGACCTTGAACGATTTTGATCTACGTCACGACGCAGGCAAGGTAACTTTCGAGGTAGTGTTTGGGCTGTTCCTTGAATGACTTACATTGACTCCCCATATTTTCGGCAAGGTGACTTTGACCACGAATGAACTCGAGCCAATTACGTGGCTATCTTTTGCAGTTTTAAACCTACACGACACAACGTAGCCAAGATGAATTTGGTGGAGTGTTTTGGGTTTGACGTTGAACAACCTTGATTCACACCCCATTTCAGGCGGCTATCTTGAAGCTTCAAGGATTCGACTTCGAACGACTTTCAACTGTGTGGGCGAGATGGCTTCTAGACTCTTTACCTTGACTTTGAACGACTTTCAGCATCATCACACACAGCCTGAGGCAAAAAAAGACGCGAATCAACAACAAAGACAGGTCAAAAACTAGCATTTAAGTCTGCGTGCTGGGGATCACACCTCCGAAGGTTAGACCTCGTTGATCCTCAACTCACAAGCTTCGACTTCTGAGAGTTGGCATTCGTAGAATGACAACAGCTGGGTATTGAAAAAACATGTTTCAACACTTTTTTTTTAATTGACTAAAACTAATTTATAAAATATTCACAGACAGATAACAATTCGGTCATCACAGCTTCAACTGGACGATTTTATATTCCTCATTTGGCGCACCGCGGCCACCAGTCTTGCCGAACACCCGCTGCTTTGCGATTGATATTGATCCGAAGGGAGTTTCAGGAGTGCAGATAACTGCTGAAGGTTCTCGCTTAACGATAACCCCAATTCCTCAAAAATGTTCTGAAGGTAGCCTGAAAAATAAAGAAATGATGGATTTCCGAGGATACAGATATTTCAACGACTTCTCAAAGTCAATAATCAAAATTATATTGTTGCACTGAATAGGTATTTCAGATGACTTTGGAGTGAAAGCCGCAGAGAGAGATAGAAAGTAATGCATGATCTAGACATCTCTGTAGAGAGTTCATTTTGAAATTATATGCTTCCTCTGAAAGTTTCCCCAATATTTAAATTCGTTTTCAACTCACTAATATCGTGGGCAAGTTGTCTACTAGCACCTTGACTCAACTCGCAGATAGACAGGATTCGATCGCAGAAAACTTGGCAAGTCCCTCGGGCTACGATGGTCAAAAAAATGTGGGCCAGGGCTCCTTCTTCTTCCGAAACGTTGCTGTACTCTTGCTCTGCGGCTTTCAGAGCGCACGACAGAGCCGGATTATCCTTGAACAAGAACGGTTCCAAATGCTGGGGTAGAATCATCAAATACTGGCCGATCTGGAAAAAAAATCGTAAACGATCTACTAGCCTCATAATAACCATTCAGATAACGAACTCCAGAAAATATGAAGGATGACAATATCAAGTCTTGTCCGGCGAAGAAGGTAGAGCTGAGTTGACAATTGTTTGCACAGCAAGTCATTGCCCAGAATGGGCGTTCAAGAGAAATATTCTTTCTGCAGTTATACACTCACCTGCGTAATATACTCCTGAGGACTAAAACTATAGTCCGGTAAGTCACTGTTGTGGATGCCGGAACTGTCGAACTGACTCCAAGTCTGCGCGGACTGCACCACGTCCAAGTGCTCAGAAATCGGAGCAAAGACCACCAGGTAAGTGGTGTGATGAATATCGGCGCAGAGTTTCTGCAGCTCTGTCGTCACTGAATCCAGGAGGGATAACTGCGTACCCTCCGTCACGCATCTCACCAGAGACTCGAACTCTCTGAGGTCTGAAGACTCCAACAGCAAACTCTTGTATTGCGCCGTCTCTTGTCGATTCAGCTCGAGCACTTGCAGGGTCAGGTCTTTCTCGAGGTGCTGCAGCTCCAGGATGACCTTTTGTAATACATATTCATTTTATTTCTATTTTACTGGTATAGCTCCGATTTAAGTTTGATGTATTATCATTATTATTGTTGTTTTTCCTAGTCTGGTGTTTTCTAAAAGTATTGTAGTCGATTTTTAATATACAGATCGCAATATTACTGTTTGCCTTCATTTTGACTTATCACGCACCCCCCGTATACGATATTCTGTCAAAAATGGTCGGGAGTGAGAGAACAGACGAGTTGCTCGAAAAATTGCCAAAGTCATGCAGGATATTGTTGTTGCTGTGATATTTTATCAGAGTAACAATATTGACAACCGAGACTTGAAACCGAAAAAACTACTTTTTTCGAAATGAATCGTTGATATTCTCAAAGTAAGCACAGTTCTGTTCATTTCAAAATATTTGTTTTATTTACCAAAACCACGCAAAAGGACAACATTCAAATTTATGACATGAAAATTACAGTCCGCG
>WOGP01003606.1:0-14966 GCA_015342065.1 Leptinotarsa undecemlineata
TTGTGAGGTCCAAGGATATGCAATTAGGTCGCCTTTTTTTTCTTAAAAACTAAGCAAGATACGAAAAAAATTCAAGAGACAAAAAAGTTGTATTTCTAATTGCTCAACTCAAAGGAATAATACAAATTTCACAAAAGTCAGTGGCGTACATTTTTAAGTCAAAAATATTAGTTCAAATCCCGCTCGAGACGCCACAAAACTTAATAAATTGAATCATACCATTGCCAAATTACGACAAAATTAGGCAAAGGATATTTAAGATATTTACTAATAACTTTTTTTTTATGTAACCTCCCTGTATCTTGAGAACGAAGGATTTGCGGACCCATGTTTAAATGAACATTTCGTCTTAAAATTACCTAAAGAATCGTTTTTTAAATTTATGGTACATACTTAATTAACACCCTGTATGAAACTTCCTTGATCGTCTGACAGGCGGAAATTTCCATTAAACTGATCTATTTTATGAAATTATTTGTCTCTCAGTAATCTCAATTCCTTAAGTTTTCAACTTGGAATTATAAAAGTTTCAAAATGTTTCCAAAACATTTTTTATCCAGACCTCGACTATCTCAGTTAGAAGTTATTCAAGGACAATTACAAAATTTTTTGTACTGGAAATGTTGCAGCAACAACAGTGGGAATAACATAACCCCGTAGGACAACCCCTTACTACTCGACCCACTTCTGTTTCTCTCAAAGCATTTGTATTAATGTCATGACAGATTTATGTGTATTTTATCGCGATTGTTTCGATTTCATTATTTGCCTTGAGTAGATACTATTCCAGAATAGAACGACCAAAAAATTTCAAATAATCTGCACCTCAGATATGTCTAATATTGTAGCCACTGTTAAATATATGAAATTTCGACTAATAAATATTTTTATTTCCATTTCAGAAGTCACCATCATTCCCACATACGATACCGATATATTGGGATATTGGGTAGCAGAGAACGAAGAAATGTTAACAAAATATAAAATAGACTTATCCCCTTCTGCATCTCGTTGTACTATCAACTTACAGGACCATGAAACATCATGTAGTGCATATAGGTTGGAATTCTAAAAGACTCCTGTGAACCCATATATTTTATTTTCTTAGCAATAAACAATGTACAACCGCATCATATTTTACCGATTTAAAAAATGGTTTTGTCTCACGTATTCAGTCGTCCAGTTTGGTGTCGACTCAAGAACCCAACACGTTCAATCTATATCTTCCTGAAAAAGTACCTCTAGTTGCAGTCTTCTAACCAACTCGTAGCTAAGAATTAGGAACACGTTCAAGCTTGAAGAAAAATCTCCATCGAATTAGGAGTTCCTTAATATTTCTCAAAACCTAATGAATGTTAATGATTTTTCAAATATTTATTCAAAATTATTCTTCCTTTGTGAAGAATAATGTTGATTATTTCAAAGTTTATCGAAATCTCAAGTAAGACGTAATCGCCGTCAAATTATATGTGAAATGATAGAATAGATAAGTAATATTTCAAATAGCTGCCAACATCTCGGCTAGATTTGCAAGAAATAATTATTTAGCTCAGCATTAACTAACTTGGTTTCAAGATCTCGTATAGTTATTTGTGGCCAAACAATTTTTTCGGATCCGTTTTTAGTAATTTAACCAAATAGAAAAGCCTTATTTCTTTTGATATTTCGCCAAATGTTATTGCTGAAATGCTACATAATTATTTCGTGTATGCTTTATATGTGTTAAGAATAAACGATTATATCATTTGTGATATAATATAATTTTTGTTAGCTAAAGAATGGTTTGAAAGGACGGAAGGTACTTAGGCCTTTTGATTTTTCTATAGTTATAGTTTATTTGCAGTTTTGTACCGATCACGCTTTTTCACGATATGCCAAAGATATTGTTTTTGCATAAAACGTATTTATTGCATGAACCCTATATACTCACAGTCATTTTTATCTGGATGATAGAGACTTATTTTATTTTCTAATGGGGCCTACAAGTCACGGTGTTATTTGTGTGATAAATTTTAGCAACTTAAATTACTTAAGAATTAATTACTGAGCTTACCTTTTTGAGTTCAGTTTATAAAATATATACCAAATTCTCAGAAAATGTCCGTTATACAATGTCGTTCGAGTCCAGAAAACGTAAATCACCCGAAGGGGCCAAATGTTTCTGACGAATATAACCTGGACTCAAAAACACATGAATATTCAAAAAAAATTGAGCTTCGTACTGTAAGTACACGAAACTATTATTGTTAACTATATATGTAAGATTGGTGCTATAAAAGAAATGCCTTCGTATGGATTTCGAGTTTGATTTATCATGTGCTCCATCTGGAAAGGCAAATTGAAACACGATTCATGTTTGATCAGTTAAGAGTATACCCAACGCCATTTTAAATTCGTTCACTGAATCTGCTCATCACCTGAAAATATATGAGTTAATACTTTACTTTCCATCGGCTGAGTTTAGTTGAACGCACATATAGATGAAGTGAACATATAAAACTGTGTTGGTTATATTTCGTGAAAAAGTCACTTTATATTTATGTTGAAAAGATCATACCATCTAAGTATTTATGTGCAGTTTCACTTGAATTACTCTAATATAATTAAATAGCTTCTAGTCAAGAAAATTCTGATATCTTTTAGCTTAAAATGTTGAAGAGTTACATATATTCAAAACGCAATTAATGTATGGGATATGTATGAGAATATGAAATAAAAATTTAAAAAAGTATGCTATTTGTTCTTTATCAATTAATCCGTTGTGGATATCAAAACAATTTTCATAAATGAACCGACATTCCGTTGAGAAAACAACTCTGATGATTTTTTCAATTTCAGCATATAATTTAAATCTCCTCATCCAGTCACATTATAAAAATGATTCCTAAATCTGCTAGAAACTGCTCTGTCTCTGCCCTTTGCAAAATTATAGATGGATGTTTACTTACAAACTCTCCAACAAGCTGGGAAAACTTGTTAACTTCTCCTTATACTTTGTTCACCATCCCACATAACAAGGACTCCCGTAGATTTTCTCTCGCATCTCTTATAAAGAAAAACATCAACTTCTTCATTCCAAGACCAATATCATTCCATCTCAGATCGATAAAAGGAAATATAACCAAAACTTTACTGAGCTTGTTTTGAGTAAAATAGCTGATGGTGACATTAGGTCAGCTATCAGAATCTTGAGCTCAAGTGATACGTAGGCCAAATACGATGAATCCACATATTCAATTATTGGATCAAAACACCCTCGATCAGATTTCCCCACACAACCTGTATTTGCAACTACCACACGATTTTTCAGAGTTTGCGGTGTTCCAATTTCCAGAACATGAAGTATCGGAGGCAATTAAATCGTTTCGTTGTGATTCTACTGGTGGTTTAGATTCTTTCCGCCCTAGCTATATGCAAGACCTGGATTCAGGACAGAAAGTTCTTTCTTCTGTTACAAATGTATGTAACTTCTTTTTTACTGGTAAGTTTTCTCCAGAAATTTGTCCTATACTTTTGGCGCTTCACTGTGTGCTCTTCGGAAAAAGAGGGAGGGGTAAGACCGATTGCCGTCGGTACCTTTTATCGTCGATTGGTAGCTAAACTTGGTAGTAGGAGGATTAAGGATGAACTAGCATTGATGTTACGTCCACTACAGTTTGGTTTCGGTACTGCAGGTGGACGTGAAGCTGTTGCTCATGCTGCTTGTAAATATATTAATCTTTATCCCAATCCCGATCCAAACATTTTCCTGAATATAGACTTAAAAAATGCCTTCAACATAATTGATAGAAACATCATGCTTCGTAAGGTTAAAGATTCTGATTCTGTCTGAGAGAGGTGTTCAACAAGATGATCCCTTAGAACCTTCTCTTTTTTGTCGGACCATCAACGAACTCACTATAAGCTCATCATCCAAATGTAATTGTTGGTATTTGGACGATGACACAATCGCTGGCGATGAAAACAGTGTTTCAAAATATTTAGAAAAAATCATTGATTGTTCAGAGCATATTGGACTTGAACTAAATTTCAAAAAATGTGTGTTGATTACTCTCCCAACTCCGAATAATATTCTCGAATCCATTTTGAAATTGGCTCTTGGCAGAAGAATTTTGAAAAAGTCTAAATGGAATCTTCTGGGTGCTCCTTCTTCAGATGTTCCCCCACTTGGTCAAGTCAGTTAGAGCTTGATGAATTTGATAATTTACTCCGCAACACGATGGAATATGTTACAAACAATCATTTCAATAATGATTCATAGCTCCAAGCAACGCTTCCTGTAAACCTTGGCAGACTAGGGCTACGTTCGGCTTCTGCCGTAGCTTCACCAGCTTTTCTGTCATCAGTCAATAGTGTTTCTGATCTTATCGATTTCATCCATTCTTGCATATTCATCAATATCATAGACATTTTTCATGCTGAAGGTGAATCACTTTGACATGCCGCAACTAATATTGCTCCTCCAACAGATAAAAAGAAAATACAAAGTGCATGGGACCGACCTCTTCTGAACATTTTAACTGATGAACTTCCTGAAATCAACAAGTGTATACGATAAGGCTCGTCTGAAAACAGCAATGATATAGGAATCGGATGCTTGACTAAATTCTTTACCTGTTCCATCTCTTGGAACACTATTATACGATGAATCTTTCAGAATTGTAGTAGGACTTAGGAAGGGTTCATCTATTTGTGTGCCTCATAATTGTGTTTGCGGTAGTATAATTGGTGAGAAAGGTACACATGGTTTGAGTTGCAGGAGAAGTGCAGGGCGTACATTTCGACACCAACTGAATGACATATTCAAACTAGCTATGTTGTCAGCGGATGTTCCTGCAATTCTGGAACCCTTAGGTACCAGTCGAGGTGAGGGTAAATGGTGAGGGTAATTAACCAGATGGTATGTCTCTCATACCATGAAAATACGATAAACGTGTGATATTGGACTTCACTTGCGTTGACACGGTCGCGACTTCCCATCTAGCCGGAAGTTCAAAGTCTGCTGGAACTGCAGCATTGTCTGGCGAGAAATTGAAAAGAAAAAAAACCAAAATCTTGGTAACAACTATCTGATCCATTCACCAGTAGCGGTTGAAACTTGGCCCGGAGTCTCTGTTATTCGTTCATGAACTCGGAAGGAGAATAGGCCAACCAACGAAAGATCACCGTTCTACCTCATTTTTGATAGAAATAATTAGTATTGCTATTCAACTTGGCAATGCAGTAAAGGGGATACGATACCTTTGGGGCGTATTCCCCAGGGTACGTAATTACTCTAGTCAGTGGGAAAGAGAGGTGTGCGACGTGATCGATGCATAGAAGGATGGAATGAGCATCGAGTAGATTCATGACAGATAACGGCGCGGTGGAATTACAAAAATAATGGTATATTAATGAATGAAAAATTGGATAAAAGAAAAAAACATAGAAACGGACGTTAAGGAAAACACAGGTCTGCCAACGTAATAGAAATAAAACATGACAGCCATACAGGGGTCTCATCGTTTGAGAAAAAAACATATACGGGGTGTCTCAAATACATCATCGTGGAAAATAATGGTATAATAATAATAATGAACGAAAAATCGTATTAAAGAAAAAACATGGCTACCAGCGTTGAGGAAAAAACATGTCTGCCAACGTAATAGAAAAAACATGGCTGCCATACAGGGTGTCTCAAAATACGTTATTAAAAAACATGACAGTTTAACAGGGCTCTACCGTTTTAACGAGTGATTCTTCAATGTGTACAAGGTGTCACAATTAAAACAAAAACATGTCGCACGTTTTAAGCTACGATCCCAATGGGAAACGTTCGAAAATGGGGGCAATGGGGGAATCAGTATTGACATTCCAAAATACGTCACAAGCGTTTTCTCGTGTTAGTTGGGAAATGGTGGAGTGGGTCAACGAACACACGAGGCATTGGGGGGTTTGGTGGGATTTCAAAATGTTGTCATCATCATCAGGCGTTGAGGTTACGTAACAAAAATAAATAGAATATATCGAATAGAAATTAATTATACATTTTAATTTTGGTAACATGTCACAAAGTCATTTGTATAGAATATATGCGTTTCGTAGACTGCAGTTATATTTGGTTTGGTTGTAAAAGTGATGCATACAAGGTGAGACACCTTCATTGTTGTTATTGTCGAATGTGGGAACCATCCATATCGTACTGTCATAGTCCTCCAAATTCAAGACTCATATAGGTATATCCAACTCGTGAAATTTTGCTACTAGATAGTCACGTTTTTGATGACCGCGCACATAAACGATATCGATACCTTGTAGATTTTTCAAGAGAATAGCATCCAATTGATTATATTCCACAAAGCCAGAGAAATACCTCAATCCGTGAACGCTTCGCTCCAAGTAACAGGCGGTACGACGATCTTCTTTACTCAATCAGGAAAATGGTATGTTTGACAACAGTAAATAGTTACTACATTGAATTCCGATCCTAATAGCTATCTTCTTAGGATGGAATTGTTGCTCGATGATGAAACCTTGAATATCTAAGACATTTATTCTCAAGTTGACTCTTTGATTGATACTGCAGCAAAATCACATGTTCAGTTTCATTTCTTGATAATATTGCTGAGTGGGAGGTGTTCAATTACAATGTCGTGCAGAATGATATAATAGGCTCGTGAATTTTCTGGAAATACCTCGGATGCTTCGATTTAAAGTTTTACATCAACACTGGAATTTTTTATGCTTCCGTCCCTTCTGGAACAATCGATGACAAAGAGAGTTTTTTGTATAAAGTCGGCGGTGTTTATGAGTTGATTATGTTGATTATTCATTTTATGCATATTCAGATGCATATTCTCTTTGGTGTAATATTCACCGTTCAGAGTCAACGTTATATTGGTGATATTTATATGTTTGAATTGCGTTGGATCATTGTTGACTTTGGTATAATCACGATCTTTTTGGAAACATAAAATCACATAGCGAAGGCTTTTGAGAAACGAGGAAGTCTTGACGGCCCCTATTTCATTTTTTACACACAGTAGAAGTGTCGGCTTGGATAGCTTTCGAAAGTTTCCATTTGATTTGATCATGAGGAAAGATTCGTTCAATTTGCAGTTCCATATTTTCAATGTTTAGCTTAACTTTCGTCTTTGGCACCAGTAGTCTCATCTACTTTGAAACAGTTGTTATCATTTCCAGCTTGTTCAAATCGGATAGTGTGTTTACCATAGGAAACATATTGATGATCATTGAAAATATTCAAGAAATGCTTGATAGGTATGAGTATGTTGAAAGTTGAAGATATAGTTTGAAAGATGCCGAAGCTGTTGGGGTATCTCCATCTTGAGATGGTCAAGTGTTTTATATCTTCATCGGTGTAGGAGAAGGAAGCCTCTGACAGTACTCACAATTTCAACTTTACGAACTGCTTCCAATTCTTTACCATTCTGCTCATAGATAGCAGATTGGAACATGAAACCACCACCATCGTTTACAAAGGTTACCCGATCATCTCCTTCGATTCTCTCAACTTTTTCGCTGATGAATAGCAGACTATCGTACAAAGCATCATAGGCATCGTATTGATTGATGTTGATTTCAATGACGTCATTATTGTGGAAAAGATTTGACATACGGACATTAGGTCCGCCATTCTACTTTTTGTATGGACTCATCGTTTTGCGGTTTTCGGAAAATATTGAACACCTTATTGGACAACGTGATAACTCACAGATTTCAGGAATAATTTATTCTCCGGTGACAATTGTTGACGCTCTTTTATAGTCTTGGTAAAAGCTGACGTGGGGCTGGGTGATGAGTTATTCTTATAGATAGTTAACGCTATACTTTCGCTTCAATTCCAAACGAATTATTATTTTTTCGTTTCAGAAATCAATGAGCCTAGAATATTGGTAAAACTCGCAATGTAATGTTGTTTATTTCGTTCGTATAAGAAATAGGTAGATGAATGAGATGATTGAGTGTTTCGTCAATTGCGTAACCAGGATCAACATCGGTGGCAAATTCGTATATCGTATGAGATGGTGTGTCGTTGTAGCAGGCTCCAAACGTAGATGAAAAGCCCAGTATGTGAGCCAAGCTACTTGCAGGTCAGAAATCAATCGAGTGTTTCAAACAAAATATTCCGATTTTCAGCGTATTTTTGTTCGGTTTGAAATTCCTGAGGATATGCCTTGTACGTTTAAGGCACAATATATTTGCTTATTAAAGCTTCAATGTTACCAATTTCGTAAAACTCAGAAAGGATATCTATACTTTTTCTTTCAGTTTTGTCATTGTTTTCGTGATAATAAAATGACGTGCCTTCTTCAATGTTTGGTACACTGTTGTACGAATGGAAACTTAGCAAAGTCAAACTGTATTCTGAATCGGAATCCAATCGAATGGGTGGACTGAAATCGATGAAAAGTATCGAAGAACGACTCGTTAGAGTGAATATCATAGACCTGACTCATACATTTGTCACATGTACACATCTTAAATACTGAATCAAAAACAACTACAACAATATTTTGAATTATTCATTCCTACAATAATAACATTCTCTTCGTGAGCTAACAGGACCATATACATTGCATTTTGTAGTGATGAAGCTGTTGACAGCACCTCATGTCGATAATGGATGAAACATGTTAAACATGCAAAGCGAATCGATGTTGGTAGTCCTTTGGTAATATATGCGAAACATCCAATAATTCCCAAGGTTTAGCATTCTCTATCAAATAGACAATCGTTAGAGTTTATAATTCAGTATCGGTTGAATCCCGTATTCCTCTAAGTATTTTTGCAGATATAATGCAGTAGAAAGTGAAGGCACAGATGTCCGCAATTACTCTGGTCAAAATTTGGATACCGATCATTGTTATATATGTAATAGTTATATCCCTTCCAAAATATCGTACCAATTCCATCGAAGGTTTGAGATTACCGAAACTATTAAAATTGTGTACACCATTGCCGTTTTCAATGTCAAGGAATGTAATTTGAATGATAGGCGATATCGAAAAGGCTTCGACAACTACATAAGTGTATGTATGTGTCAATATGAAACCGCTCAGTAAAGAAGTCGATGTTGTGCGAAAGAACAAAATAACAAAATTTCAGAAAGTATAAGAAAAAAGTATCTAGCTCTGAAATTGGGAATGTCTGAAGAGGATGAGTCGTTGCAATAGTTTTTTCAACCTATATCGAAACCACTGAAAGATATAACTTAAATCTCTAACAAATCGGTAGACCATTTGATACAACGTTGTGGTGTCACTAAGAAGAAGAGGAAAAGGAAATGAAGAAGGAGCCGTTCGATCAATATCGAGCAATTCAAGAAACGCTATTTTCACCACTTGAAGATGGTGCTGAAACAGAAAAGGATTATGGTGAGGTATTCCATGAGTCGGCATCACCAGCACCACCACCATCGATGGAAAATATTTCAGAGGAGAGTATGATGGAGTACCTGGGGCGATATCCGCCCATATCGCACAAATATGTCATGCAAAATTGGGCTAAAGACAATTCGATTGATAAAATATACGGACCAGTTTATGACGAGTCCTCTTCAAAATGGATGCTCGATGGAAACTACAATGACTTTGATAAACGTGCAAATATCACGTTATATCGCGAAATATATATTTCAAAGAAACTCCAGGACTATATAACTCAATTTTCCTCGATGAACCTGAAGACTATAATAAAGAGGATCGAGCCTCTCATACACATCCTTTAGAGGTAACGCAAGCCCACCTGAATGCCAGAGGATCCATGAAGGAAACTCAAACATGGAAATGGTCCGATAGAATTAGACCCATGTTTCGTACTCAAACAACTGGTGAGGGTTTCGATAATCTAGCGAGCAATGAAGAAGTTAGTTCCAACATTGCACTCGACACGCAATATTGGATATATAATGAGAAGCCCTTCAAGTATGTGTATTGGGACGATGCGAACGAGTTATGTGATAGATTGAAGCTGATAGAAACTTCGAAAGGAGCTGGAAATTATTCTTCTCACGACAACGAAATTACAGCTATATTCAATTAACTCAGAGAAGCCAACATCATTCAATAATATACAATTCAATATGAGATGTATATTTTTATCAAAAATATAATGAGATAAAACATTAATTTTTGTCTCGAAAAAGGCATTGAAAGTTTCACAAAATTACGATGCTTTACAATAGGCAGCTTCTTCATATGAATCGCATCGAAAAAAGCATTGTTTCAAGTCTCATTTCTTCTAAAAACCCTTATGATTTGCATTCTCATGCGTCACGGAACATGATGCGGAAATGACGTGAGAGTCGCTTCAAAAAATATAAAAAATTCAGCACGATATAACGTACATTTATGCCGCGATTATCGCTTGAAATATTTCGCAAAATTTCAATGAGGTCATTTGAGTTGCGAAAACCACATTAAATAACACACATATTACTAGAGTCATATCCGTGTGTATCGCATTTTCAGTATAACTATCAACAAGTTTGGGCGTAGCTCGAATAGGAAACGAAAGCATCCTACAACACCTTCAGTAGTCAGTGGCTTGCTACATACACCTGACGGTGACATTAATTTCGATAATTTGAAATTGTGTAATGTGAAAAGACCTACGAACGCATCAGATGCAGTCAACAAAGAGTATGTGGATAAAGTTCCTTTAAGAAGAAATATGACCAACTCTGATTAGAAAATGATGGAGTTCACGAAAATAATACGCAATAATATGCAACATTTGAAAAAAGTTACAAATTGAAATCGATGAAAAAATTCAAACAGTTAACGCCGACATTTTGCAAACGACTCAACGTACTACGGAACAATTCCAAAAATTGCATGAAAAATTCAAACGTCAATATGAAATCGATATCGAACTTATTGGCAACGATTCATCAGAGGGATTGAAACAACTCACTAGTTTGGTTCACGAAAAGAATGCCAACATTTTGCAATCTATGCAGCAAACTGATATTTTGACGGAGAAAATGGACAGATAATTCAAAGAATTTAGATAAACCCTCAAATTGCAAATATCTACATTAGGTCTGAATGTAAAACATTTTAAAATTTAAAACAAAAGGAAAGAAAGGAAAAAAATCGACGAAACTTTCCTCCAGTGTAATAAATTGAATTGTTTCCCAACATTATGCACAGTTATGGCCTCCAGTGGCAAGATTCAACTTGTCCGTGAACTGCATAAGCCAATTAGAAAAATTATCTTCGACGCTGTAGCATTATCAAGGGACTGGATGATTTATGGCTGAGATGAGATCGAAATTTCAAACTCATTCTGGTCGTCATCGAATGGTTTTTGAAATTCGTGTGGACTCGACCACTGAAATCGAAAACGGGCAAAGAAATCACCAAAACATTTTTGGATATTTTGGAACATACTAAACGTTGTCAAAAAAACTACAAACCGATCAAGAGACAGAATTTCACAATATTAAGTATCAAACTTTGAATAAAAAACACGGAATGAATCACTACAATACGTGCAGCACTAAGGCACATGTCTGAACGTATCATTAGGACGTTGAAAGAAATACTTTTCAGATATTTCAATATGAATGGCACCTACAAGTGGTTGAATGTCTTGCCTGAAATCACAAAATCCTACAGTGATACGTGACACTCAAAGACGGGCATACAACCCTCGATAATCAAGGAAACCAACGAAAAAAAAAATCTCAAATCGATATACACCCATCTAAAAATAGCTGGACCGAAAAAATTCAAAGTCGGCGATTTTGTGCGTATCAGTAAGGCAAATCACGTTTTGGATAAGGGTTACACACCCAATTGGACTACTAAATTATTCAAAATTATTAAAGTAAACATTACAAATCCCGCCACCTTTATGCTAAAAGATTTGCAGGGTGAACCTATCAGGGGTGCTCTATACGAGAAAGAATTACAAAAATCTGCAAATTCAAAACCCCGATGGATATTTAGTTTAAAAAAATGTCTCTCGAGAGTTATGGTAGTTGGTAGTTAAAGTAATGTGTTACAGTGATTGTAGAGATAACAATGAAACTAAGTGCAATCGATAGAGTGTTGTGGTAGTACGAAATAGCTGCTCGTAACGAACACCAATTGCTATTGTTGAAATTTCCCATGTTATCTTATGAAATTAGATGCGGCCTAAGTCCATCCAGAAACTTTAGCCCATGCATCATATTGAAGTAACAATTCTCCGTTCGTTCCATCAATTTAACAACTTATGAATGGGCGACCCGAATTGACATCGTGCAACAAGTGAAGGGAGATTTCTTTGATTCACAAATCGATGAATATGTAGACGAGTTTGATCCAATCACAACACGTTGCGAGAATTACATTTACGTGACACATTACTTCGAAAGTAATACCAAACAAGTTTCCATTTCGAAGGATACCACGAACATAGAGCTATTTGAACAAAATGTAAACGGTGTCCTGAACATCCATATGGGGGTGCTGTCTGATCCTATGGCTAAAATATTAATAATAATAATTTATTTATTATTCACGAATTTTTACAAAATAAATTTCACAAATACACATTAATACAACATATAGATACAGCATATAAATAGGTAAGTATATAATAAAAATTGGTATATAATAAAATCGATTCGTGAATAAACAAGTGCAAAATCACTAAAGCAGTCATTAGGCTGCTTGTGAGTGATATTCAAACTACCCAAAATGAACTTTGTCACAATAGTGTGTTTGACATCATAGTTGGTAGGTATAAGTATTTGGAAGAAATTATCGAAGATTTTTGTCGAGCCTCGTCTTTAGATAGTATAGTGGATAATGCTTCACGTGAATTGCGGTCACTGCCAAGTCCAGCCCTGCTCGCCCCAATACATTCTCCACCATCCACCTGATTAGCATTTAGTGCGATTGGTGTTCAAATCACAATGGCCAACTACGACGAGTTGATATTGGGAAGTGCGTTCCGTACAAAGGTGGTTTGCCCACAGCGATACAAACTGATGGGTTTTTTTGGAAAATCTTGGATATGATCGGACATAGATTGTACTTTGACTATGTTAGTATAGTGAGGGTGTTGCTTTATTTGCTTTGTCAGGATATAGTCGAAATTTATGTAGTTTGTGTTCAAGTGAGTTTCGGTTTACGAAAAGAAAACGCACCTCTATGAGTTACCGTTGGTAACACTAATCAAAGTGCCATGAAATAGATTCGGAAAGTGTGAGGTTTCCGGTTCGGGAGTCTTTCCAGGGAGTCGGTGAGAGAGTGTGGAAGAAGAATCGCCAGAGTGAACGACTGAAGTCGTAACGCAATATTTCATATCCGAAGATATCTGCAGGTTTCTAAAACCATTCTATATTGGGGATTCCCTGGATTTATTGCTGCGTTATAGTGTGAGTGAGGCGTTGTGGATTCTGAAGACGTCGTTGATTGTTTTGGAATTTTGGGCAAATTGATCACTCAGCACCCGATAAGGGGATTACAGCTTCTGACATACCTTTTTCATCGCTTTATCTTTTCTGTTCCATTTAGAGGAACCTTTGTGCAAAGGTTCAGGTCCGAAATACATCGTTTGGAGGCCGTATTTGTTTCGGAAGCTCTGTCGAAGGACCATAGCCCTTTTTGACAGAATTATTCTAAGTGCGAAAGTATACTTGGAGGGCAGGGAGGCTTTTCTGAAAGTCGTGCGTGCAGTTTTCGGTCCAAGCTTCATTTGGGAGAGTGCCGATCCAAAACCCTACCCCTGGATGATTTGTTGGAGGTTCCAAGATATTCCTGTTCCAGACCCCTCCCCACGTTAGGATCACATGTCCATCCGGATTCAGATAAGTGTTTGAACACAAGAGAAATATACTCCTATTTTGGTCTATTTACTAGATATATATTTTTTGAGGAGCTATCACCCTGACATTATAGTTCATTATTTTTTCATCAGATATATGTTTTGTTTTAAAAAGGGGCCGTCACCCTGGAACTATAGTTCATTTCTATCTTGTCAAGGACGTAAAACTGAGTTGTAGGTAAAAGTGATATGAATTTGTGAAATATCTGTGGAAAGCAAAGAACTACTGAAAGCGTACAATTTCGCATAAAGTAACCACTGCTAATGGATCCATTCGCCGTCGTTCGCTCATAATCTGGTGTCTTCATCAAGGCATTACTTTCCGTATGGTATAATTTCCCCTTCAATATTTTTTCTATTGTGTAAAGATAGTTTGAACGTTCAGATTCATATATTGATGCATTAAGTACCGAGTGGAATAAACAACCTCTAAATTAATTTTTATTTGTTCTATATAGACTATTCTATTCGTTTTTATTCAACTGAAGATACGTGTGACTCATTTGTGTAAACGTTGCGATGTGGCACTACATGAACAATTGAATTTTTTCTGTCTTCAACTGTACAGGTTGTCCCTTGAAATTTTATTTGAATATACATACCTTGTCACTTGGAATCAGTCTGTCAAAAAGGGATATGGTCCTTCAAAAGAGCTTCCGGAGCAAAGCCGGCCTAAAAACGATGTATTTCGGACCTTAACCTTTGCACAAAGGTTCCTTTTGATTGAAACAGAATTGGTAAAGGGTTGAAAAAGGTATGTCAGAAGCTGTAATTTTCTTATCGAGTGCTGAGTGAGCAATTTGATCAACATTCCAAAACAATCAACGACGTCTTCACAATCCACAACGCCTCACTCAGACTATAACGCACATAGGATTGTTTCAGAAACCTGTAGATATCTTTGGATATGAAGTATTGCGTAACGACTTCAGTTGTTCAATTTGACGATTCTCCTTCCACTTTCTCTCATCAATCCTCTCGAGAGACTCCCGAACCGGAAACTTCTCACATTCGAAATCCATTTCGTGATAATTTCAGTAGTGTTACCAACGGTAACTCATAGAGGTGCATTTTCTTTACGTATACACACACACACACCCACACGCACACGCACACGCACACACACACACCCACACACACAC
>WOGP01003607.1:0-14966 GCA_015342065.1 Leptinotarsa undecemlineata
CTATATTTTACAATGCTGCAAGACACGCCAAGACGATCTTCTCACTGTGTTTAATTTATTAAGTTTATTTCTGTTTTCATGCATTTACTCGTTTTAATGATTTTAGGGGATCTTATAATTTAATGCTGTATGCGTTTTAAGGACTAGTGATTCTGCCTGGCAGATCCTGGTGACCCAACGATCAGTTAATATCGTCAAATAGAAAATATGATTCCATAAAATCCATTTTTGAATTGATATCTTCAGATACTTCAATTGTTGGAATTTCTTCTGATGAATGATTCTCAAAATTTCTGATTTGATCACCAGTATGTGCTTTCTAAGTTAAGTACAAAATTTCTTCCTCCACACATAAAATCGGTTTCAGTTATAAGAAGTAGCTCTAAGAGTTAACAAAAGAAGAAAGTTTTTTGTATACTTCAATTTGTATACTGTATAATGAACGAAAATGATTAAAATAAACAATATGGACTTTGAATGGGTGTCAACATAGTGATTAAAATTTTTTGGAGTACTAGTGCACAGAACTACTCAGAAGAATCCCAGATTCATGAAAATATAAAATAGAAATTTTATATAATTGATAAACAATAAAAAATCGAAAGTGGCAAAATGAAATGTCACAACAAATCAATAAAAAAATTCATTATGATGTACATTCACATGATTCAAATGAACGTATGAAAAGTACAGACTTGTACAGTTGTTTTTTATTGATCATACACAATCACGATATTATATATGTAGTAAAATATATTAGAATTTTTTTCTTTTGAAATATTGTTGCTTATATTATCTCAGATAATGCTCTATCACTTGTGGATTTGTTCACAATTTTCAATGTGTGATATACGTTGATATTTGAATAAATATAGTTTAAAAAATCTAAAAAATATGCTTTTGAAACACATCGAAATAAAAAGTTAAAAATATTTTTTTAAGTAAGTTTGAGTAATAACGAACGAAAAATACTAGTATTATATGTGAAAAAAGCAACTGGCGCTTGATAAACAAAAAATATGGCACAAACCGCCCACGCTGTTTTCACAATAATACTAGTATTTTTCTTTCGTCATTGTTTTAAACTTATTTAAACAAATATTCATAACTTTTTCGTTCGATGTTCTTTAAAAGCATGTTTTTTTAGTCTTTTTGAACCATATTTATTTTATCTGAACTTTGTAATTAATCAGCCGTATATTTAGAAAAAAATTACCATTGATATTTTTTGATTCCGGAGAGGGAGCCTGAAAATCAGCTACTAAGTTCAAGAATGGCAGCAAGCGCGCAAAGGAGAGTTACAAATAAGGCAGCAGGCGCGCGTGTTGATAAAAAAAATAAATTTTTCAAATTAAGAAATACATGTAAAGTGAGTTCGAATTATATCAAGGAGGTTAAGTAATAGTTCATCTCTCCGCGAATAGATCACGAATTAATGTAGATAATTCTGTCAAATATAAATCTCGAGCTTTCAAACGGGAATAAATATGAAATGAAAAGAAGAGTTACAAACAAACAAACATGCATACATACAGGTGAAGCTAATAAAAACGTGATAAAATGATAATAAAAAATATACTGTTCAAAGAAGAAATATGTGTATAGTGAGTCCGATTTATATCAAGGAGGTTACGTACAGCGTCATCTGACCGCCAATAGATCAAGCAATAATATCGATGATTCTAGAGTTACAAACAAACATACATACGTACAGGTGAAGCTAATAAAAACGTGTGGAAAAAATACTTCAATACTATCGAAAACTTCAGAAAATATATGTTTTCTGTGCAGCAACTAATTGAAACCCACAACCCAAACACAACGCACCGGACAGCACCGTTTAGACCCGTCATATATCCCATCAGTTTATCGTTTATCTTTGATCGATCCCATACATACCTATTATTCAGGTTGAATCTCCAGGAACGGAATCGATCGAATGTGGGAAAACTTTAACTAGGAAAAATCTAAAAATTTGATAATATACTAAAGTCGATAGGAGCAACTCGATTATAATATTTTCAAGATGTCGGCACTTCCGGTTATACCGGGAGTAGCTGTCAACTGCGTTATTTTGAATATATTATTACATGTTTGGATTCTACATCAGAATCTGAATACTTTCTATGTATAACTGTATCTGTATAACCTATATCTGAGTCTAACCGTTTTTACAATTTTGAGTATCAATGTCAAAAATGATGTTTGCAGACCCTAAGTTAATTATCAATTTTTGCTATAAGGGAACATTTATCGTTATGTTTTGGTCAGGCTTCTTATGAAGTAGAACCGAAATCAATAGACTCCATATGAAATTTTGATAAATAATAATTCAGGGTGATCATAGATGAAGAAAATGCATGAAATTTGATAAACCGTAATTTTCTTGACAGTATTAGGCGATAGTTTTTTTTTTCCAGAAATCGGGTCCTTGAAATTACTTTATTGCATTCCTCGTAAAAATTAATGAATTAAAAAACTCTTCATTTGTGTAATGTCCCGGCATGATATATCATTGACAATTTGCAAATGACAAGTAGTGACATTGTCGTATCAATTGATTGTTTTCCAACGCCGTGCTATCATGGCCAACTGACAGAATTTAGTAACCGTATAAGTGACGATGAAAAAATATCAAATTGAAAATATTTCATAAAAATAATTTCATAAAATAGGTATTCTCGTACGGAGGTACACTTATTTTCAATGCCCAATACGATTAAATTATGAAAATTTAGGTTTTGCGTTTGCACAATGTCACTTTAGACGGTTTATTGAATTTCATTTATATTCATCATTTTTAGCCACCCTGTATTTATAAACATGAAAATTTCATATGGTGTCTATTGCATTTGATTCCGCTCTATATGAAACTTGACCAAAACATGATGATAAAGGTGTCCTAATGGGAAAAACTGATAATTGTTGAAGGGTCAGCAATCATCATTTTCGACTTAAAAATTTAAATATGTCAAAAACGATTAGGAAGTGACTTTTTGGATATCTTACAGCCGAGTTGCACCCATTAACTTCAGTATGTTGTAAAATTTTCGGATTCTATATGATTATAGTTTTCCCAAAATCGATCGATGCAGTTCCCGGAGATACACATGTAGGCTGTTTTTTATGTATCGAAATTTGTGTGAAATGTGTTATTCATAATAGCATTTTCGTAACTTGTTCGATCAACGACCTATTGCATTTGTAAAAATTCATATGGAATATAGGAAAATAACTTTTGTCTGAATTCTACAATGATTTTCATTCGATACGACCGGTTGCGGTTTATCAAACCATTTTCAAATAACCGGCACTGTTTGTAAAACTAAATACCTGATAATCAAGTATGAACAATACTTTTTCCTAAGAAATATCTGCAGGTGGCCCACCTATCACAATTTTGATCTTTTATCGCCTACCTGGAATAAAAATTATATGCAACAGCTCCAGTATTATTCAGTTCCAATGTTTATTCTCGTGTATTGTTACTGAAGACATTCACCTCGGTTTGAAATGGAGATTTTCGTAGCACTATTCGTTTGAAAAATGAATGTTTCTGCAGTTAGAAAGTTGCATGACTGCAGATACTTACGTTTTTATATGGGCTCCGCTTTCTGTGATCAATATGTTTCATGGGGTGGGTGAGTGAAATGTGACCGAATTAGTCAGATATCAACTATCTATATCATGAAATCAAACTCATCCTCTACCCATCACACGAGTTTTTTGAAGAGTGAGACGTGTTGCTCTACATGTTGAAAATAATATTGTTATTATGAATAAACCATGTAATAGTGGATGAGTATGTCGTCAGAAAAGTGGTGATATATTGAGATTATGATTGCAAAGGAAGTTAAGTACCTATAAAATGTTATATCTTGAAGTCATCAGCTCACCCGTACATTTATTTTTTTCAGACAAACATCCCCAAGTGAATAGGATACACAAACCCAGCCTTTTCACTGAGAGTAAAAGTATTCCATTCTCAAGAATTATTCCTTATATTTTGTAATTAGTGAATTTCACGCCTTGCCTAATTTTGTAATTAAGGAAGTGAACTCAGGTTTGAAGTAGAATGAACTGACGAGAGGTGTGTTCAAAATTAATCTTCTTTCTCCTCTTGAACCGTATTTTCTTGCTGCAGAATATATTTACTCACGTATATCCCTCCGGTTTCGTTGTTATAAATTGCTTTTAACGTAGATTATCCAGGTTTTCAGTAAGGAATCTGAGTTCGAGAATAACAAATGAAAGGTATTCGTCAAATAATGCAGCAACAGCTTGTGAAGTTGCACATTTTTAAATTAATTTCGTTCACATAAATCACAATGATCAATATTTGTGACAGAATCTGTTTAAAAAAAAAATCGGTTTCTCAGCAACATTTGATGTTTTATAACGCTCAGACATTCTTTGGAGTATTGTTCTCATGTATGCAGCTCCACCTCCAAACATAACCTGAAACTGATGAATTCCATCCACAAAAGAGCCACCAGCCTGATTGGAGACACTTGCAACCTTGATAGTCTAGAACATCAACGAAAGATTGGGGATTTGTCTCTCTTGTTTCGCACAGGCACCACTCTAAGTGCACCTTGAGGATTTTTCTGTAGTGCTTGGGGTTTTCCTTGAAAACAAAACGAATAATTTGTCTTGAAAATTTGGGTTCAGATTGAAACTCAGCTGGTTATTGAGAAACCGGTCCTGAGTATAAAAATATCGCCTAAGTTGTTCATGACGTTTGGGTTCGCCACAGTCAAAATACATTTCAGGTCTATAAATGTGAACAATAATCCAAAGAAGGTATATACTCTATGAAGCTCCCTGAGGTGTACACAGGTTTCTGATGATGTTACATCGGTGGTCATGTTTGTCTTGGATAGCGATACAAAAATATTTTGATAATAGAAAGGTATGCATTTTTCGGTGTTTCGTTTTTAAATTTTGCATTCAGTCAAAAATCCCAGAAACCAAAGCCCAAACATGTTCATTCATATATCATATTGGCGACTCGACCTCGCTGCTTACGGTTACCAGAAGAGTCCAATGTTCCCTTATAAATAAAATAATACTTCAAATTGGATTGTGATTTCAGTAATGAAAAAAATGAAAAAATGAATAATTATAATTATTGAATTAAATCGGGATGATATACCACCTATACCTACTTATTCCTAGTCATATCAATGGTGACAACTAATAGTACGGGATAGTGGGGACGGTGAGACGGAAAATGGTACTGAAATGAAAAATTTGGCAAAGCAAGCAAAAAAGGAAGAATGAGAATTTTAAAATGCCTACTGTAACAGAAATTGGATGAAAAGGACCAGAAATGGGACAAAAAACAGGAAGAACAAAATGTAATTTGGAAACAAGTGGAGGAACAAAAAAGAACAAGAAAATAAATACGGTTGGTAAACATATAAGTGGAGCAACAAGAAATGAAAATGTCAAAACAAAAAGAGAAACAAGTCATCAACCTGATCTAGCTCTGCAATGTCCAGGCATACTGCATACCATTTCGGAGAATACTGAGAGTATTCATCAGAAGATTGTGAAAGGTCTGGAAATGCGATAAAGATGAGGGAAGCGAATATACAAGAATAAACTTTAAAGCAGATTTCAACAACCGTTTGAGTATTCCAGATATCTTCAGAGATATCTGAAAAATAACTAATTTACCTATTACCAAGTCATGATTTTAAAAATAAATGAGACTGCAGTTGATGAAAACTGAGAGGAAAGTAAGCTGTTCTGGGTGCAGCGTGAATAATTGGAATCGATCTATTGAATAAATCAATTACTCAGGGTGTGTTGGCTCTCACAGCCGGAGTCTAAAAATTGTCCAATGATTCCGAGTTCATTAGCCGTGATCTTCAGGTTTTTATACCTTGCATTCCGTCTGCTACTGTGGAAGACATTATCACAGGAAATGCTGTAACGGTCAAAGTAGTTGATCCGACCCTTCGTTGATCCGGGATCCATGTCTTTTTGATGTTTAAGATTTTTCCTTACGATAACAATTATTCTCATGTTTATGTTTTTCTATGTCCTCTCTGGAGAACCTCTGATTTTGTCAACAACTTCCGCATATTTGAAGGCAATGTCATGGCTGCCCTTCGAGATAGCGTATTCTGAAACTGCTAATTTATCTGTTTGGCAATAGCCGTAGCTTCTCTTATGCTTCGTCAAGCGCGTTTCAACCCTTCTTTTCGTGTTTCTGATATAGAACTTACCACAATTACATCGTGTTCCGGTGTACTCCTGTGTTAAATACTGGATCCCTGAAAATATGAAAATATTTTGCTGACCTGAGACTATTCCCTATCGTTTTTGTGTGCTTGAATGGATCTCAACCCCATGTTTTTCGAGGATCTTTTCTTTTTGTTCCATTACAACGTTTACGTACGATAGGTAAGTCCTTCTCCCCAGTGTCATTGTGGGGTGTTTTTGTATGGGTCATAAGAATGGGTTGATTTCGTCCCCGTTATATCCGTTACCCATAAAGCATTTTTCATATGACACATTTTCCGTTGTAGTCATTCCGATTCGAAGTCAAGTCCTGCCTTTTCTTCTACCAAAGTCTTGAGAACCATCTTTTCTGTTGCGGATGATGACTGAAGTGCTTAGTCAAACATTGGTCCTTACGGGTTGGTTTTCTCGTTACTTCCTGCTCCAGTCTGCCACTCTCTCGTGGTAGACTGATTGGACACTTCCATCCCAAAAGCGATTCTCCCATACTCTTCTCCACCGTGCTCTCGATTTTCGGATTCCAAGAACTCGAATGCCTCAGAAATTCTCTCAAATCCACTTTCCTGTAACTACAAACCACAAAGGTATAATATACGTATCGTACCCAGCACCGTCTAATATTCTAGAGCTCGTCGTTTGAATTGTTTCATCTCGATGTTGGCAATTACTGCGGTTGGCTACTACTAAAGAAACTCATCAGAGACTTGGATCACTTTACTGAGGTTATTCGCGATTAAAAACTGAATCCTCATGACGTGTTTGTGAGTTTTGATGTCCTATCTATATTGACAATTACTCCGGTTACTGAAATCATGCAACTCATTATGAGATTTTTTCCTCCATACATTACCACCCCATTTGAGCATTGCTTAACATCATTAACTTCCAGTGAAATGGTAAATTCTATGAGCCGGGAGAAGGAATTGCAATGGAAAGTCCTCTGAGTTGGAACAATGGAACAATTCGAGCGAAAACCTCTAGAATATTCGCCGATCCAACCCTCCTGCTGGGTACGATATATCCATGATACCTTCTTGGTTTGGAATCATGGAAGAAAGGAATCGGAATCATGGGCGTTATAGACTCGGGCATGAAGTATACAGAAAATCAACCCTTACGAATCGATATTTGAATAAGCTCCAATCTTTATCCGAAACAGAAAAGGAGGATTATTCAGACCCTAGCAGGTGTAGAAACCTGCAGAATACTGTAAATGAACCCAAAAATATCTTGAAATTTTATTCAATCATTATTTAAATATTTTCAAACAAAAGTCATAACTTCAACCCACTGTAAATTCTACAAAATTCGAAACAGTATAAGTTCTGACCTTTTCGATTTCATTGTGATGAGGAATTCAATGAACTTGAAGTCAATGGTGATATTGCCACTCCTGAATAGGTTCTTTCTCTATCATTACAAGGTAGAATAAGAATAATTGAAGTGTAAAATCTCACCGCAATGAATACTTGTCATGTGTTGATTGGACTCATGTTTTGGAAAACAAATATCAGGGTTTCCCTCAACATGGGAACATCAGCAACATGATTAAGAAATAGTCAGTTTACACGGTCTCTGTCACAACGATTCCATCAGTTTCCTGTCGTCGTATGTGATAATCAAATCCGAGCTCCTCTTCATTATATTACTTCCTTGACAACAAGGTGTTTCGTATATCATGAATGATTTAATAATATTGTTAACAATTCGGTTTACCATTTCGCATAATATAACGTCAAGAGAACGAGAAATCTCAGTTGGGTTTCTAACAATGGTATTAGCACGTCTGTCTGCTATATTGAATTCGAACCCGCCATGTTTGTTGATATTCGTTTCTCAATAAACAGGCGGTTTCTTTCATTGTGTGGTAATATTGCTATATTGCAAACCATAACAGATATGAAAAAGACTGAATAGGAGAAAAGGTGATTATGGTGGCGAACAGTACAACGGTCAAAACAAATGGTCAGCATTTTCTAAATTTCCTACTGGTAACGATTAAAAATATATGAAGACTACTATTCGAGATAACTATTGATAATTTGACATCGGTTAATGATAAAGATGTGCCGAATAGCGGTTTCACTGAATAACCAAATACCGAATACTATTCGGTTCAACCTTTAAAGGATCCGATATTCGGCAAAATTTTTCGGTCCAAGGCTTAGGCACTACGGCTAAACCGTTGCGGATTGTAACCGCCTGATTTTGTGAGTAAAGAAATCTAATAGAAGTAGCCGCGACTGACACGAAACCCCGACTTGTCACAAAATGACTAGCGGGAAAAACCTCGCTGGCGGCAACCGCGAGAGGTTCTATCATTATTCGGTACACTGTAATGAAGAGTTGCCGCTCCTCTGGTGAAAAACATGAATGAAATTGTGTATTAATGTAGGTAGGGGGAGATGTACAATATTCAAAGTTATATCGAAACTGGCTACTGTCATCCGATAGTAGTTGAAAAATTTCTTATGTTTTCTCTAAACTTCATACTCTGTATCTGCAGAGTAGGGAGAGTGAGTGTGAGCCCACAGCACTTAGGCCACATATGACCTATTGTACATTCTCCTGAGGAGTTGTCCTCCTAGGTCATCGTCCATCCTGGCCTTCCCAGGAAGGTGGACAGGTCACTTGGAGACATCTACTTTATATCGGCAGGTGTGGGCTAAGTCTCACTGAACACACACTCTCTTATTGACGATAACTCTGGACACTCGCCTAGATAGTTTCATCTTCCTGTGTACATATTTTGCATAAAGGTGTGTCCACAAGTCCCATATTATGGAGGTGTTTCCTTAGTTGACAGTGGCCAGTCAGAAATCCCTCTGTTGAGCGTAAATTTTTTTTAGTAATCGCCAGATATTGCTTCGCCGCCAGCTTCCCAGAATCTCCCAGGATGATCTTTGGCAAAATTGCATCATTTGATTTCATCCCATGTCTTTGAGGATTGAGCATGGGTGTAGAATTTGGCGAGTTCCACATTTGACGAAGTGATCAGGTCGTAGGTGCCACTGGGTCCTGAAGTTCTTAGTCCAGCCGCTTCCTTGGCTAAAGAGTCGGCAATGCGATTACCTTTACTCCTGTCGTGCCCTTCAACCCACCTAAGGATACTGTTATTATATACCGAGGTTTTGGCTAAATCATGGTGGCACTCTATTACTAGCCCTGAGGTAATGTAATACGTTGTTTGTTCAAGGCTAATAGGGCTTGTCTGCTGTCAGTGCAAATTGTAACGTTTACAGAAATTCCTTTCCTGATCATTTCTTTTGTGGCGATTGAGATACCAGCCAGTTCTGTTTGGACCACGATAGTATTTTTTCCATTCCACACTCAATCCTTGTGCTTAGTAATATGGGGTACACTCCACATCCTAAGCCTTCTGTGGTTTTGTGTTCATTGAACACAAACCTGGGTTCAATTGCATCACTGGTTGCCTGTAGCAGAAGTTGCGCAGTAGATGCTTCTCACCATAGGCTCAGCCTCAATTGACCCATTTCTACTTCGAGATTTATACCAGCCGTGGGCAATCGAAACATGGCCATTACCGCAACCTCCTTAACGTACAGGTCTAGGGGTCAGACCCGTTATTAATTCCAATGTGGGTGTTGTTCTCATGTCTCCTGTGATGTTTAAACAAACCAGAAACTGTATTTGATATAATTGTTGGATGTCCGTTGCTTGTAGACCTTTAGATCCCCATGCAATGGTTCCGTACATTAACATAGGTCTTATTATTGCAGTGTAGATCCAGGTGACTACACGGGGAATCTTTATACTTTTCATGACAGAAACCTTTTTTAAATCTTCGGCTAGTAAATACTTTCAAAATTTTTTATGGCATTTTTTTGGCTGTTTATTAGTGTTGGAGCCACAACATAAAATTCATCTTCAAACTGAAAATCGTCGCCAAGTTCGCAGTTCTCAACCATAGTGGTTGCGTTTCGGGAGGTTTTGCGGTTTGGCGATTTACCGCTTACGGGAAAAAAGCGTAGTGTGGCCTTATACTAAATATTGATTTGAGGTTTATAAATCAATTTTGATATCAGTTCGAAACATAAATGTTGATTTTGAGTTTGAGAATAATATTGTTTTGATTTGAGATTTCAAAGTGAATGTTGATTTGAAGTTGAAATGCTTTATTTCACCAGCTTCATTCATACATATTCATACATATTTGGCTCATCACTAGTAAATAACATTGCTATAGTTGGAAAAAGTCGAGAGGCCTACGAAGTAGATGAGATTTAGATTCAGTAGTTCAAATGTCAGAATTCAGAAAGACATTTATCATCTCAAGAAAGTGTAGTCACAAACTTCTAAACATACATTGTTTAGTGCTTCTACTGGAATATTCTTCTGCTGAAAGGCAATGTGATAATCATATATCAGAAAATGCGTGAACATGCTCAGCAAATAGCAAAACATTGGAAACTGTTATCAGAATCGGTATATCAATCAACTGAAGTGATTCCCTTTATAACTACACACACCTTTCATCCACATCTGTACTTGAAAATACCAGTGGTAATCTCACTTCGTGTTTCTTTTGAGGACAAAACCCAAGCACTAAAGAAAAATTCTTTGGGCGCTCTCAGAGCGGTGCGATTCACATCGAATTTGAATAGCTCGAGATCAAATCCAATTGGAAAAACGTTTTCAGAAAGTTCATTCCACATAAACGCAGTTCTCCAGTTGAGAGAGTTCTTGAACAGTGAAATTCGAAGTGTACTGAGTTGACTCTCAACACGATGAACAGCCACAGTCCGTCGCGTATTTCTGATATGTACCGCTCTGGATGGAATCAAATGTGCCACCTCCCGTGAAAGTATCTATAAAAGAGAGACAAATATACAATCTTTTTTCGATGTTCCAGGCTATCAAGCCTGTTAGTGATGTTCGCGTTACCAATCAGGCAGAGGGCTCTTTTCTGAATGGAATCCAGCAACTTTAGGGTATGTTTGAAGGCAGAGCTCCATACATAAGAATAATTCTCCAAAGGTCCGATCCGAGCTTTATAAAGCATCAAAAGTTTCTGAGGTGTGTACAGTTTTATGATTTGGAACAGTTTTCCAAGCTTTTGAGAAGCAGAGAAGCCCAGAATTAACATTTCTCTCTTAGCTGAAGTCTCATAACAGGTATTTGTTTGAGGTTCTTAATTATATACCCAAAAATTTTCAAAACTTTTCGGTCTTTCATTATCTCTGGTATTACATTAGGAATAACGGGTCATTTCCATCAACAATTGTTCCACATCTAGTAGTTTCAACGAATTTTCATTGAAATGTGATATTTTGTAGTCGCCTCTAATAGGTTTTACAAATGTTATCGTATCGACTATTTCATTATTGTAACAAGGTATGAAGTTTGCAGAAATGGGAAAATATTCAATAAGAATCAATGAAATTACTATTTTTGAGTTTTATTAGAGCAATAATTGAGATAATATTGAGATCAGTCTGAAAGAACTTTGATGGTATGGCTCATAAAAAACTGATCAGATTTCACAAAGTTTCATCAATGGTTTTCAAAAGTGAGTGAAAGACTTGTACTTCTCCAGACGATTACAGAAGGTCATATAAATATAGGGTAATGAGAATAATGAAAATTAGATTACATCAACAATTGAAAAGTCACCTGTCCAACGCGGTATATTATTTAACAGCATACCGTTTAAATGGATCGATGCTCCGTAGCGCATTAAACAGTTCCTATCTATCAGGATCTGATATAAATTATTCAAATATCGTAGAGCGTTATCTTGTTCAAATTCCATGACTGTTTTGTATTATTAGTTGGAAGTATGTGAAAACATGAAATATGTGAAGTGAAACTGAAGTCGTAAAAATTGATTTTATGTTACATTATTAATTCACAGATGACCTACTCATTGTAACAATAATAAGGTTGTTACGTAAAAATCACACTTCCTGGAAAATGGCAAATTTATATGTAGCATGAATATAATATTAAAGTGTCATTTTCAAATGTCACCAGACGAAAAAATAAATTATAATTTCATTCTTTTTTTAATTTGCAGAAACCTCTCAATTTAGTAGAATTTACTATAATCTATATGTATAACAATAAAGCATCGTATTCTGATACCTACATATAATAGTTATTCAAGCTTTCCTAAGAAAGTTCTGTATCGATAGTTGTATTTTTATTGAAAAGTTATTTTTTTTGATTTCAAGACTTGGCCAAATAATGATTTTGTAAGCGCTCTTTGGGCTTCCAGATCCAGAACATTCAAATCACTAACCGTATTACAAAAAAAAATCAATAAATTATTTAGTAGCATAGGCTAGCATATCAATGTATTTTCTTGTAATAAACAACTAATCGCTGCAAAAGATATTCACTACCCTGATTGATTTTGGAATCCAATGTACCATGTTGAATATGACACATATTTACTCGAATAGAAATCACTGTTGATCTTGCTGATATTTCGGAAACATTCAATTCATTTCTCAAAATCCGAAGAGAAATGTATAAGTTTATCTACAAATTTTGATTGATGATGTGAAAGTATAAAGCCAAAAAGGATTTTTTCAAGTTGATCTCTCCTGAAAATATTTCCTTTTTAATTCGAATAGAATTCCTATGGCTGGAATCAACTTACGGTATATAAGTGTGCATAATCGTGACAAGAGCATATTTCTCTCTTCTGATAACATAAAGTAATAATGCTACGAAATAAATGATTGCTACGTCTTATCATGTTATTTAACACGGTGCTGATAAGTCAAGTGTCTTATCCTGATATCTCCTGAAATATTCTATTTTGAATTCGAGTCTTCTGCAGAAAATTTAATAGATGCAATTTAATGAGATTTATGAGAGCAGCCATCACGTAGATAAGTTATTCATTATTAATTCTTCAACTATTTCGATGGATGATCTGGAGGTAGGAACGTTTCATTTGGAACGTAATGGAATTTGCCAATACTCGATAAAACTCCATAACGTTTTCAAATAACACTTTATTGTGAGATTTTTACTGAACAGTTCACAAAACCGCAACACGTGTTTCACGATACATTAACTTCTTCAGGCGTGTTCATAATGATGAATGAAGTTGCCTTTGAGGGTGATACCTTTATCATGGCGATCATAACATTTTTAGATATCTCTTTGACAGTTTGATTTGTCTTCAGCCTCAAAATAGGCACTAGTTTCGGCGAGCATTCTGTCAAAGTCTGAAAACAGAAAAAAGTCGTTGGGAGTCAGATCTGGAGAATATGGTGGATGCGAAGACCAATCCATGCAATGTTGCTGTTCTTTCACGATGTAATAGTCGCTGTTGATGTTTTTTTTCCTTTCAAGATACTTGAAGAATATTATACCATGCGCATCCCAAAATACTGACACGATAACCTTGCCAGTCGTCTTTGTAATGCTTTGTAGTCGGTTCACCACGTGCAATTCACTCAGATGACAATCGTTTTTATTCTAGCGTGCATATCGATGCACATATTCGTATTTTTTATAGTGGAACAGCTTCAAACACTGCTCAGAATCATTAATTGGTTGTTGTTTTTGGTCGATTGTAAACTCGCCCGATATCCACTTTGAACAGAGATTTCGCATACCTGAATCAAATACACAATGCGGTTATTCGAAATTATTTTGTGATCTTTTTTGATGTTTTCGTCGATGATGTTCGTTGATGTTTTAGTCCGCTGCAGGTATCGGCCTAGGTGCTCATTTCATCATCTAAAAACTTAGCAAACCATTTCTCAACGGTTGATTTTCCTGGTGGACAGTCAGAGTAATATTTATTAAGCCTAGCTTCGGCTTTTTGATCAGAAAGCAATGCTTCATTACTACACGAAATTCCTTTTTATTAATTTTCTTTAAACTAACAAAAATTGCTTCACTCAAAATGTTCTAGCCAACATACTAATAGTCCGGCAGCTCTGAAATTTGTGTACGTGTATGGTTAGGCCTAACTAATGAACATATATAATTTTTGGAATGGCGCTGTGTGTTGTCCTCTGAACTTTTCTGCCCATCTATAGAGGTTTTGTTAAACTATTCAGTGAAAATCTCACATTGAAGTGTTATTTGAGTAAATTACCATACCGGGTGATCCTCTCCGGTGGCTCACCCCTATAACTTCTTCATTATTGGAGAAAAATTAAATTTGGGGGTTGTGTATTATAGTTCAATTTACATTTTTTGACATATTTACTTGCTTTCTCTTACTTTCGATTTGACGAGAAATGACAACAACTTTCGACTTTCAAATGGGACATCCTATAGGTATACTTTCACTTATTTCGATCGTGAATGACATTTTAAATCCAACAAAACTTCACTTCATTTGTCGAAATTTGACAAATGAAATTATTTTTATTTAAGTTTTCATTTTTTGATCTAGAATGCCATGAAAAAAATACATTTATATAAAATCATGACAACTCAAGAATGTACCACTGAATAGGTCCATGAGTGCCAATCTAGTTTTCTGGAAAGGTGTCATTCAGATGTTCCCTTAGGACTTGAGAATTGTGAGGTGGCGCTCCATCTTGTTGACAATAGATATCAACTTGTACCAGTCCCCGATAGTCATCTTCATCTTAATCAGGTTGAAAACTTAGCCATTACCCTCTCAACTGTCTTTCGTCAGGAGGACGAGTGGTTCATGACGTAGGGTGTTTTGGTGGCGACATAAAGGTCAATGACATCTATGCCGCTCTGGCCTTGTG
>WOGP01003608.1:0-15379 GCA_015342065.1 Leptinotarsa undecemlineata
GATAAATTCTCTCGAGAAAAATATCTGGTCACGGCAGGAATCGAACCCACAGTCCTACGATCGTGAGTCGGGCGCACTACCACCGCGGCCAATTCCAGAACACAATGTGTAGATCTTGCATAGAAATTATTTTCAGACAAAAAGTAGATGAAAAAGCCTTTTCATATTACAACATACCGACATTAAACGTCAATTTAATTAATAGTACCAATGATACAATAACAGATGTTGAGAGTATTCTTTGATTCCACACTGTCTTTTTGAACTCACTGTATAAAATTATGCAAAATTCTGAATTCTGAATGATATCAATTGAGAAACCTAAAAAGTACATTAAGTTTGGACCAACACCTGAAATTCATTCCAGAATTTGTTATGGAATTATAGTATGGGAAAACACTTCAGCTTCAGATAGNCGTGAGCTGTCCACCTGACCATTCGTGTTGAAACATTTTTAAAGAATATAAAATATTAACAGTCAGTGGCATATTAATTCTTGAACTGTTGACATATGTACATTGTAATCAAAATACCTTCAAAGGGAACTGTAATAAGCATACTCACAATACTAGGAAAAAAAAAACTTTCGGGTACCCTTCAGGCACCTGGAATTATCCAAAAAATCACCAAATACTTTGGGTTTGTACTTAGTTTGTACTAAAAAATGTTCTTGTCGATCTGTGCCTTAATGCAACAAAAGAATTTAGTAGCAATTCAGCTTTAATTTAGTTATAACACATTTAATAGATTATCATACGGCATTTCAATTGTACCTATGTTTGAATGTTTTTAGGACTGATAATATTTGTAAATGTAAGACTTTTTTAATGATTTTATTAACTTGTCCTATATCACATGTGACCTTACAGGGTAAATAAATAATTGTATTATATAACCATTGAAATTACATGAAAGAGAACATTTTCAAAATAACTTTTATATGGACATTGAATTATATAAAAATCTCTTTTTCCTATTCAATTTGTGCTCCAAACATTCGTTATGATATTGAATTAAATGTCATTTACAAGACTGCTACACAATATAATATATGAAAAGGAATAAAATTTCACTTACATGGAACACTGTCACTCTCATGGCGGGCATCGATGTTTTGAATAAGACACTCGCCTTATTGCCACTTCAACACCAATCTGGGTAACATTGCAAGATAAAGCACTCAATTCATTCAAGATATTTCGACTTTGTCACGAATAAGTCAAATTTACTTATGTAATACCATTCATTCACTATTTTCAGGAGAGATTAATTTTTGACATTGATTGCTTTCTTTCTTCCTTTCTAAGTTTCCCACAATTTTTTTTGTATAAAGATGAAGGAGTAGAATGCCAAAAGCCCTATTATATGTTGGACGAATATTTTAATGACAAGACCTTTCAAAACTTTCACACAGAATTATATTTTTACAATTTTAGGATATAATTAGATATTTATTCTTTGAAAGAGCACACTTAGTGCAATAATCAATTTTTATTCTGTTGATTTCAAAATGTTTTTATTAATAAATTTATTTTATTCTTCGATACAATGCATGTACTTATGTAATTTTAGTGTATTTGAAGTGATATGTATCTACATATATAAATAATGAATGTATACTTATATCTACCATTTACTTTGATGTAATAATTGTACATGTTATGTACAATGAAGAATACCTTGATTGATTAATAAAAATGCAATTTTTTAAACCTTGAAGAATGGTATCTTTAAAAATAGACTAGAGCCCCAAATTTTGACTTCAGATTTGTGAACAGGTGACAAAAATACGTCAGCCTAATTGATGTAAAAAAGGATTAAGCAGGATTACACTCTAAGCTGATGATACGGCAATTATCAAATTGTTTCTGTGAATTTCACAACTAATTCAATTATAGGAAAAAGAGTAGCAGAAGTATAGTGTAACAAAATAGTTGTTCATACCTCCTGTTGCTGCTCCACTGATAATGGAGTTCCATGGATCTTCCTTCTTCCTTATCCCTATCAAGGCACAGTCTATCGTCGAAAACATACCACCCCAAACAGCAAAATTTCCTGCGATTATAGGAGACCTCGCTTTTATAGCTGTCAAACTGCCAATCTAAAATGGTTATCTCCAGTAGAAATAATTTCAAATGGAAATTGAACTATTTGTTTATTTATGTTGATTTATTCAATTTAAAGCTAGCTTACCAATCTTTTGTTTATTCCTGATGGGGCGTTACGAAACCCTTTGATACTCTGAAAAACACCACCTCCAATCAGTCCCATCGTGAATGCACCACCACAGTCATCAACTATTCTCCAGGGGCATGGTTCTCTTGTGTACTCTTCCATTTTTTAATATATGCGCAAATTTTCCGATTCTAGCCTACAAATCAATTGCATCACTTTGCATTCGAACTGTATGAAAGGTAATACCTTAGTAATTTTCGCTTTTGGAATAAATCTGTTTTTTCGTTTTTCTTGTTTATGAGGTTACTTGCAGGGCCACATTACCTTCAGTTGCTTCAGAAAATGTATCTTTAATATCCAGAAAAGTGAATTTAAACGGTCATTTGTGTTTCAGTGGTCTTGTTTTTAATAGGAAAAATGGTTTATGAAGACTCTTTCATAAAGACAAAAATGAGCTCTACTGACAAAGACATAAGAGGTTAGGTAGATTCAAGTTTGCCAACATCATAACTAGATTTAGTCTGGATGTGTTCTGTTAATAGCGACCAGAGATTACTGGTATTTGCAACTTACCGCCTTTAGGAACCTTCGTCGATACCATTAATCGCATTTTTGTAAAATGAGGTGGTATCGCCTTTTTTTGATAGATACAGAACGAAGTATTACTGGACTTGAAATGCCCATTCATATTAGCATTCTGATTTACTATTGAAATTCAGTGAGATTAAACTAGAATATATTTGATTTTTTCAAACCATAGATCGGTTTTACGGATTTTATGTCCAGTGAAGCACTGTGGATCTACGTTTTGTTTTGAAAATATATCGATTTTTCTAGTTTATATAACTGAAAGGATTATAAATGAATTGATGGAGGTCGGAGGTAGTATATAATGAACTGAGTAAATGAATTATAATAGAATGGAGCGAGTTAAAAAAGAGAAAGGAAAAACCCTTTCTAGTGAAAATATAGCAGATACTGAAAATCCATAATTTTAGTGACCTAAGACATTCATCCGACCTCTTAAGTTTGAAATCCGGTCCACCCTCACAGTTCATGCAAGTCTACCTTAGAATGGATGTAAACAATCACAAATACATACGCAATCTATACATTCACCGGGACCTGAATCTCAGCAACCAGTACGTGTATGTCATCCTGAGAATCACACCAAAAACGTTTTTGAGTGAATTCGGATAGACTTCGACCCAGTGCTGCACAATCTCCATAACGTATTGAACAGAGACAACCCCGTCAAATTCAGCGAAACAGTCAAGCACAAGAGTCAACAAAATAGAATTATAACCTCCCAGTGGCTCCTCAAACCAAAAGAGGTTAGATCTCAATATTGCTGAAGTTCCAAGCAGCTGATTGAGAATCGCTCGAAAGCAAGCTAGGGTTGACGGTATGGAGATTCTAGCTTTTGCACACAATAGCGTGAGGGGAAGCTACTATCTTGAACCTTTCAACTCTAGGGGACATAATGTTGACTTGTAATTCAGTGCCACTGGTTACTTGATTTTTCCAGAAAATTAGAATAAGAGTCCTGGCAGGACATCTAACCATTTTTTGTACAGCGTGTCGCTAAAATTTGCCTTGCTGTTATTGAAATCTGACATCATCGCATGTGAAATTGAGCCTACTGAGCAAGGGGGGAAATTTCAAAACCAATTTATGATCGACTGTGATATTTCTAAAAATAAACCGTGTAGTCGCCAAGTAATCTAAAAATATGCCTCTCTCTAAAGAATTCATCATCAACATCGTACTTTCTAGTAAGTTTCCTCACTCTCATCATAATGGCTGAATCACAGGTAAATTCAATTTGTTTTGTACCATGTGTGGAGTGGGCATTTTCTTGTATCATATGTGAAATTGTGAATACGAGGTCCAATGTAACAACTAAAGTGGTTTCAGGTGGTAAATTCTAGCGACGAGCTTTTGAAAAAAGTAGCTGACTATGAAAAACTACTACAGGTAAGCTTTTATAAATACAGTGACAAATTTACAAAATCAATCATTATTCTATTTCACAACAAATGAACTTCTCCCATCAAATTAGGATGGTTTTATGAAAGATAAAAGTACAGAAATTTTTGTATAAATTCAACAAACACGTGTAACTTCCTTTGGGCACGGACTGCCAATATGTGATTTTTTCATTTATTTTTTTAGAACTTTCATTTGTATAAATCATAAATGACTCATTCACAAAACACAAATTTTAGAGTGAGTAGTTTTTGATTTGAAGTTTGATTTACAGGAGATAGGACTCAGAAAAAATAGTGCACAGTACACAGAGTCACACTTCAGAACTACAAAATTCAGTAAATATTCAGCAAGAGCGGAGAATGTCTGTTGAAGGGAAACTACCTAGGCAAAAAAAATACTGGACATTAAACTTTAGATAGATATCTATGATGGACCCTGATAAGTAGAACACTTTTTTCTCATCAGGACAAAAATTCGGTCTCTTGACGCGCGTTTCGCTAACCAAGTTAGCATTATCTCTTGATGAGAGTTTCTCTAATCAACTCAGCATTATCTCCTGACGTGCCTTGAGAGTCAGTATTCTTCTTGTAAGTTTCAAATAAGTTTTGATTGAGCTTATTAAGATTTTCAACGGAAATAAACTAGTGGTATTTTCTACCTCCTCACAACAAACATGCTTGATCTCACCCTTAACTATCAGCTCCGTTGTAAACTTGATATTGACACTTACTGCAAAATTATGTTATCAGAAAAACTAACCAGCTAGGTTGGCTGGCTAGGTTTAAAGGGAACTGGGAAATACCGTTGCTGATGGTCGTTTTTACCCTTCAATGGCTAGAGGGATGCTAACATATTGCCCCCATAGAACTGCTCTTCACCATAAGAATGGCTTTCATGTAAAAAAGTTTTCAGCAAGCCTAACATTGATGAGAAAAATTCTATGACAAATTTCAAATCACCATCCGAAACTCATTTTATCATTGACAGAAACTGTTACACCATATATAAATTTCAACCGTAAATTTGTATTATTTGTCATTAGCCAGAGCCGAGAACTGGTCCATAATGAACAATCAACAAGGCAAGTGCCGGCAAAGTTTGGTATTATCAATAATACCAGATACTCTTAATGCAACCAAGCTGAAGAAAAATATCAAGAGACCAGAAGATCCAATTTTGTACTTGTCAGATATTGCTTTTCTTCTTATTACCAACTCATATTTATAGTACAAAAGAGTTCTTCAACTCAATTATCTAGTATTACGTGTTTTTATTATGCCTGGCAAATCGAACTCATTATCATATTCTATATTTTTCCAAGACAAAAGTCTTCATGATGAATTTGTTGATGGTTTTTCTTTTTTAATTTTGATTATTTTGTGAATGTGATTATGAACCGTGATTTTATCATAATCACTGAATTTTCAATGTGCTGTTAGAAATTTCAAATTTGTTTCCATATTTTATATTTCTCTAGTGTCTGCTGTATTTTTAGTTCGTAGACTTTGTCAATGGGAAGATTTTCTCTTGAGTCCATGAGGTATATTTTGATGAATCGGTTCAGATATAAGTGTTACTAACTGTTCATATATATATATATATATATATGTTTACATTTATGTCTATGTTAAACTGACTTTCTCCTTGTTTTTGAGTTAAGATATTTTTTAGTATTTCTTACTCTTCAAAAGGTAAAATGAATATTATTAGTAATTGTGCTTCCAGCAAAAGAACCAAGAAATCGAAAACTACAAAAAACGGATAGCAGCTATGGAAACCGAGGTAGCTCAAGCCCAGAACATGAAACTGCAGCGAGCCAAAGAAAACGAGGAAGTAAACGCACTCAAGCTGGAATCCGAACAAACTCTTACCAAAGCCAAAAGCATAATCTTTGAACGTACGAAGGTCATAAAAAACCAGGAACTCCAAATAGAGGCCTACAGTCAGCAGATCGAGTCCCTCAAAGATGTGGTCCGCATAACGAAGGATTTACTAGAGATCCGGAACTTGGAAGTGAAACAGCTTGAGAACAAAATTAATTGCATGGAAGAGAGAATCGGGGCAGAGAGAGAACGTCAGGACCTAATGCACAAGAAGCTGGAGACAATGATCAGACACAATGGGGAGTTGAAAAGGGAGTATGAGGCTCAGTTGTGTCTGTTCACAGCTCTACGAGAGAGGTATAGTGAGAGAGAGCTGGCGAGAGACGTTGTGGAGAATATGAAGGGTAACAAGGCTCCTGAGGTGACAGCACCTATTGTAAATGGAGTTGAAGAAAGCAAAAGTAATTTAGAAAATAACGACAAGTCTGAGCCCATAATAGAATGTGAGAAACAAAACAGCTTAGAATTGGAACAGCCGTCTGAAACAGAAAATGAGGCAACAGAAACCCCAAACTCCATGTTGACTGTCTCTAATACTGTTGCAAGTGACACCAACCCAGAAAATGTTGAAAAACAGTAGAGTAAATGTGGTTGTGAATAATCTATCAAAATTTCATTTTATGAAGGGATATTCACGATAAATAAATTTCTGTTTACTTTGACTCCTTTCTATTATGAATAAGGGAACTGTCAACAATTAAAGTCAAATCTAATGTTCCAAAAATTACCATCATAACAAACAATTTTAAATCGCAAACTATTTGTATATATAACAAGGAATAGTTCCAATAATTTTGACAGAAGTCGTTAGATACAATGTTAATCAGCACGTTTCCATTAGTCAATTAATGTAGTTGCAATAACAATACATAATTTCAGTTCATATTTCTGTTTCATGTTCAATCTTCATTCATTATTCAGTAAATAGCTTTAAATTAATTTAACTGTATTAATTGGATATTTTCAAAATTAACTATTAAATTGGAAAAAATGGGATGTTACATTTAAAAAACTGGTGATGACATAGTTCTTAGTAGATGAAGTTAGAGGTCTACTTATTTGTGCTTGTATAGTCATCGAATACAAAAAAAATAGACAAAATTAAAAATATAACTTATTTAATAACATATTGCTATAGAATATACAATAAATACAGACAACAACTCAATAATTAAAGTCTACAAAAATCTGCAATGAAATAACTGTAATAACCTCTTTAGAATTAATGACCTTTCTTCAGTATATTATCCATCTTCTTTCTGGCATTGTTAGTATATTCATCAATACAAACAGAATCACTTAGTATGAGCCAGTTTTTTCTTTTTGAAATCGTAGAATATATATCATACAAAATAGCTTCAATTTCACTTAATATTTTATTTTAACCAATATATCATTGTATTTACTTTCGAAATAACCAACTACATTTGACAATAATTTTCTAAAAAGGATAATTCTAATTTATGGAATGAAATTGTTAATCTTGTTTTATTTCATTTATAATTTGAAAGTTTCCAAAATCATTTCAACTCATACAATAACTCCCCCAAATTCAATTTTTACAGTATCTTAAAAATGTTTGTCGTTGATATAACTCATGAGACAAACAGAACTCGGAAAATGATTCACTGGACTTCACAAAAACACTCAATGCATTATAATAGTAAAGTATTCTAGTGTCATCAATAACATAAACTATTTAACAAAAATCTCCATAAAAATACCCCTGTTTGAGAGCGTGAAATAGTTTTGAAAAATATATAGTCTCCAAACATATAAATTTTTCAAATTTCATTTTTTCAAGTCGGTAATTAATCTCTAATAATTTTATCGCATCACAGGATATCCTTCATTAGTTCTTGGTACAAACCCCTTTATTATTTGTACCATTTTGATGTGCAAATTCTTATCGAAAACCACCCTTGAACATTCCCTGTTCACATTCCAACAATAATTGGTACCTTACTCTATTATTTTCTCAACACTATTCAATAAAAAATTTCACAGACTAATTTCATCTTATGGAAGCGGAGACTGGCCACTTTGTTTCTTGGAAATTATAACTTTAAAACTCCAAATTTCGACTACAATTTCGAAACTTCGACTTTAAACTAGAAATTTCGATTTTAAACTCGAAATTTCGGCTCTAGTTTACAATTGACTTGCAGTGAAAGCTGCAGAGAAAAACACAGGGCGAATCTCATCGGCAGTCAATGTCGAAGCTTGGTTTTGCAACTGACCGCCTTGGGGAGCCTCGTTTATCTTTGATATTCGAGGATTTTCTTTGTAGATCCCATAGATGGCATCTTCGTAAGGGGACATGCCCTTACTCGAAATTTCGACTTTACTGTGATCAATAAATTTAAAAACTACCTACGCCTCTGCCTACTTAGATCATCTTTTGATGAAACATCTGCATCCAATGCCATCTTATAGAATTACTTTGACGCCATCTGTTATTGGGAATAGTCGGTTGCCAAAGCCAAGAAATTACGCGATTCAAACTACGACACTCAGTGAGAATAGACATGCTGAGGCGCTATCTATTGATGGTGTCCTCCTCGTCAAATGATATCCTCGTAAGGCTGTTCTGCTATCTTATTATCAAAAAGTCCACACTTAATGATTAGCAGCAGTCAACTTATTCTAATTAGGATGTCCTTTGTTGTTATACTATTTCTCAACCTCAACTGTCATTTAACTTTCACTTGTAAAAGAAATTCTGTACTTTCTAAAGAGAGAAATTAATATCATCATCAATGTTAGTGATATAAAAATTAATGAATAAAAAATATCAATGAAAAACTATTTCACGTTTTCACACATAAAATAAAGGTAAATATCAGGGTTGCCATTCAATATTTCATAATTCTTACTGTCGTACTGATATTTAGACAATTCAAAAATAATATGTTCAATAATTTGGGTTCTTCATAGTTACACATGTCTTATATATCAATATCAAATATATTTGGATTAGTTATTGGCATGGTCAATCAATCAAAAACAGTTTTATAGCTGTGTTAACACTGAATTAACAGTTTTGATATCCCCAAATTCAAAAATTATAAAAATGATAATTGAAAATGGAAACTGTGGAGATCACCACCTATTCCTTAACTTGTTGAGCTACTCCTCTTCCAAAGTTTTTTATCATTTGTGGTGAAATGAAGATGGTGTGAAATGTCACCACAACTGTCCAACTTAATTTCAGATATATCTTTGTATCATCATTTCAGGATACAGACGACAGGATGATGACTTCATGATTGTTCATAACCAAAAATTAAAGATAATTGAAAGGAAAAACTGGAACCTCTATTTAATTTTCGTTTGTCTTGAGTACTGTCATTATTTATACTTTGATGAAATTAATAAAAACACTTGTGTCTAATTACCACTGGTAGATTTTATTTATACGATCGGTTTTGGGTTTGACCCCATTATCAAGTATAAAACTGAAATCTGAAGTTTGAAACCTCGGTTATATAGAATTTTCAGGTATGCTGTAAGGACATGTATTTGAAAGAGAGGTAGTTGGGCGAACTAGGATTCCAACTCTGAAATTTCACAATGAAAATTCTAGGGGTCGTTAAACTTATAAATGCAAGAGAGGGGACCTACATAAATCGAGTTGCTCGATAAGTTTAACAACCCCTAGAATTTTCAGTGTGGAATTTTAAAGTTGGCATCCTGATTCGCCCAACTACCTTTCTTTCAAATACCTGTCCTTGCAGCAACAAAGATTATCAAAAAGCTGTTGTATTCATCCGAGTCAAAGATGACATGTGCAAATCATAACGTGATAGATTAAGTTTTTGTAATAACAATATGGAGTTTGGTATGAAAGTAATACAAGTGCCAACCCTGATACACACAATCACAATAAGTGTAAACCTTCCCTTCCAAACACTAACCACCGAACAATGAGACACATCCTACACTTATGCCGGTAGAAAGTTCATTCTCTTTGACGAACGAGCCGATTAGAAATGAATTGTGCAAACGAATGAATGGATGAATAAACGAAGAGGGATGAAAAGAGTACTTCTAGTGGCAGTGCGTGAGTTACGCTGGTACGCGAGGATATGTTTGGCGAGGCAGCCCATCACACGAGCACCTCCATCTTGTTGCCTTTGCGCAGGACTCGAATCTGGCCAGGCTGTACCTCAGGCAGGCCGCACTTGAACGTGAAGGTTACCGTTTGGGAGCCGAAATTCGCTTCAAACCTGAAAATTACAAAATCAGTTATGTTTATATTATTGATAACTTATCGTATATCGTGAGATATTAACAGTGGTTCATTAGTTCGTCAGGCTATTATCTGCTCATTTCAAATGGAAGCTGGTGACAACATATATAATACAAATTATCAACATATATATTCAAAAATAAAAACTTCGAAAAGTTTGAACCAGTCACCTCAACACTGTGCTGGGATGATATAGTAATGAACAATTACTCTTTTTTCCATTTAGGCCTTAAAAGCACCTTTGATATTTCATTCCCCCTGGTATTATCGAGAACTAAACCAAAAAAACCATAGATATAAAATTCGCAAGCCAAAATGTACAATTCCTACACTACTTAAGGTAATGTGAATCTGTTAATGAATCATCATTGTATTTTGATAGATAGAGAAGAATTATTGGACAGGTCGTGAGTAAGGCAATATTTTATGGAAAACAACTAAGAAAGTTGGGTACTATTAATGAGTTGCTTGGCTAACTCAATAGATCTTCGGTCATAACCACTCTCATAGCAGATGAAATCGATAAATGTTGCACTATAGCTGAAAATATGTATGTTGAAATTTTGCCACAAAAAGATCTTATTGCCTTTATGAAAATCCTGCGATGATATTTCTGTAAAAGTGTTTCTTCATCTACCAGAGAATGATTTAGCAAAGTTTTTGGCTTTCTAGTACTCCATCTTGATACAAATAAAATGTGGGAATATTCCAAAGAAAGGAAGGAAGTAATCAATTTGAAAATAAGTAACTCTATACATGGATGTATAGATCATGCAAAGAAGCAACTTTCAGACACAAACTAGAAGAAAGCCTTCCTGAAACAGCTACTTCCATATAAACATTGAATTACACAAAAGAAAAAAATCTTTCCAAACAAATACTTTTATATGAACATTAGTAGGTATCTTCTGTATAATTCAGTGTTTATATAAAAGTATTTATTTCAAAATAATTTTTTTTGTATAATGCAATGTTTATATGAAATACCTATTAAAAATGTTATGCAACAAATAAACACCAATAAATTATGCAAATAGATCAGAATATACACAGTACAAATTTTCAGGAAGCTTTTTTATTCTCTCCAGAATGTGAAGAATACGCTTATTTGCTTGCAAGCAGTAGTGATGATTCAGATGAAGACACTGAAAAACCTAGAAAAAAATTGAAAAAAATAAATGGGTTTGCAAAGGCAGTTATTAATCCTCTATTAAACCCAGATGATTTCAAAAATCATTTTAGAGTTAATAGGACAACATTTTTCAAAGTTTCAGGTAAGCCCTGATTCAAATTGTTAACTTATATAAAGCACTATTTGGATAGAATTCAGTTATTATTTCATTTACTTGAGTACATTATGGATTTTCATCAAGAATTGGCCAATTCCATCACACATCTTTGAATTAATTTAAATTAATCATACAGGTAGTAATGTTAGTTTATTTTGTTTCAGAAATGATACAGAGTGACTTCTCTAGTAGACATGAAGGTGGAATGAATGGAATATCACCCCAAAAAGCAGCATTAGTCTTATTATGGTATTTGGGTAATCAGGAACATTCCAAGCAGACATCTGAAAGGTTCAATATCACCATGAGTTGTGTACATAATATTATTAAAATAGGTAGGTTGTTATTTATTATCATGAAAGATATACCAATAAAATAATTATCAATGCATTGAGAACACTTCATGTGAGAATTTAACACGAATGATTTACAAAACTACAACACGTTTTTCTATGATGGCTTCTTCAGTATTAGATATACGAGAAGAAACTATTTTCTGGTGGAAATTGCGTTGAAGTTTTTTGCTTATTTTTGTGAAAATCTAGCAAAATGTATTTTTTCATTATGTTTTCGAGGAACTAACAAATTGATATTAATTTTGGGTCTTTGTTTTTCAACAAAGTTCTTCAGTGGACCCTGTTTTTCCAACCACTCTTTTATTTTCTTTTGTATAGAATGGTTTTCTCTACACTATATCTTTCCAAATTTGGTCTGCCTCTTAAAGAACTATATTCTATTATTTATTTATCCATACTTTTTCTTCTCTTCTATCATACTCATATACCACTGTCCTATTACATCTGATAACACATTACTTCTTTTGATTTTTTCCTTTGACATGCTGCCTTCAAACATTCTTGTTTGCACACAGCACATGCTCTGTCAGTTTCTGTTTCTATTTATTTTTCTTTTCTTATGTACCTTCCATATCTACGTTGCATACATCATAATACTTTTTACTATTGAGTCAATTTCAATTGTATATCATAGGTATTTGAATGTCTCTTTTTCTCTTATATCCAAAAATTTGTCTTGATTGTTTAATTGGAATTTCTAAAAGGAATTGATGTTTCCAATACTAGAAAAAAATACTCGCTGGACACGCCTACCAAGACACTCTCTAAATTTTCTTTTCGGAATTAACTCACTCACTATATTTGAAGGATACTCATTACTTTCAGCTATTTCCTCGATAATATCATATAATTCTTTGCTCAAGTTGAATGTGACCACTCTATGGACAAAAAAATGTAGCCCTGCCATTTTTTGTTATTTGGAACAATGACAATATAACAATAAGATCTTCTAATAAATTGATGGATGTAGCCGTTTTTACGTGGTAGGAAATCATAAGTTGTTCTATAAATTAATTTAATTTAAATAAGGTGATGATCCGTCCATTTGTATATAAAAACATCAAGATAGGCGTAAAATTTAGGTCTAGTCATCTCGTGATGATGCTAACATAGTTAGCGAAACGCGTGTGTGGGAAAAGTGCTTTCAATAAAAAAATTCGTCTATTTTCAAGTCATTTGTAAACTCTTCTGTTTTTGCAAAATTAATTTTGAACTCAACTTCTTTCTAAATTGAAAATAAATTAATGTTAATTGTAACAAAATGTATTTTAATATTGGACATGAATTTTGTGTATCAATTCTAAGTTCAAAATTACCAATATCATCATTTTTGACAAAACATAATACATTTTAGTAAATTTTAGGTACTAGAAATTTATCTTGCAGAAAATCAGATTACATTATGTGGCCTGCTTCTCGTGAATACCCAACCATTGCTCGGTTGTTCGAAGAATCTTGTTATCTAAAGGGTGTAATAGGAGCAATTGGAGTATCACATATAAAAATTCCAAATCCTGAAAAAAATTCTCTACTTTATATTTCCAACAATGGTTTCAACAGCGTTGTTCTTCAAGGTAAAAATTTACCCTTAATTTTGCATTAAGAGTGTAACTTTTGTTTATAGGTGTAGTTACAGTTAACAAAAAGTTCACTGATATTTTCATCAGCGAGAAATCTGATAATCCAGAAGTTGTTCTGAATAAATCATCTCTTCCACTGGAGGTAAAAAATGGTTTACTTGGAAAGTACTTTTTAATTGGTAAGTATTGGCAAAATAAACCTAATGTTTGGGTCCTCAATTATCACTTATAACATTGGTTGAAAATGTCAAGATTTTTGTAAAAAGTTTTATTTTCTGTCGGTATTTTTTTTTTAATTTTTCACCACTAGTTACTATGAATTTAGTAAATAGTGACACTCTTGATTTTTACCTTGTATTTTTAGATATACATGTTGATCTATCAAAAAAAATTGTTTCCTTCCCTGTGTGATATATTATTTTTAGAGAAATTTTTTTGAGAAATTATTTTCCACTGATAGAAAAGATTTACTTTCTTACTGTAAATAAATTATGAAAACAGGCAGTATCATTCAATATCTTGAGGTTTCCTAACTTTATTGACAAAGGAACTTGTTATTTTCAGAATTTGGAAACTTGTGGAACTTGAGTAACAATAAAATACATCTGAGAATTGAAATCAAAGTCCACAGATAATTCACTCAACAAATAACATATTTTTCAAATTATTCGAAAATATCACAACCAGTTTACTTGGTTCCTGTAGTTGTCAACAATAAAAGGCAATTCAAGCATTTCAAAATTTCGAAACTGTAGGCTGGTACAAAGAATCAAAGTTATACAGACCATAATGTTCATTAACTAGAGGTCTATTGAATGTCTACATCTACAACACTCCAACATCATATTATAAATAGTTTTCTAAGCATCAAGTCAAACAATGTATAACATTTTGAAACTGTACAGGTCAGGTGTTGATATAAACTAGAAAGAAAACCCAAATTCTCATTTAAAATTTACCTATTTTTTTCAAAAATTACTTTCACAATTTGTAATCCTCTTTTCATAATTTAGTCTCAGGTTATTTTTAGTTATTTCACTTATTAATCTCATAACATATTATCATGTAACAAAATTATTTCAGTCATGTAGGTTAGTTAGACTTTTGAAAAGTATACTTTTCTCTAGAAGAAAACTCCTGAAAAACGATTACAACGGTAAATTTACTCTTCAGAGTCAAGAAATAAAAAAAAACTCTTACACAATATCAACATATTTTATTGTTTTCTAGGACATCAAGATCATCCAAAATACTCTTGGCTGCTACATCCTTTTGATAATGATAATATGCGTTACAAAACTGGTTATAATATTGCAGAGGAAGCTTTTAATTTACTGAAGGGTCGATTTCAGCATCTGCAGAATGTTGAGAATGGGGATGTGGTTTCGATGAAGCAACTTGTGGAAGCCACATGTGTTCTCCATAATTTTTGTATAGACTGTGAAGATGAAGAAGAGAACTTTTTCTGTCATGATTCTGGACTGCTTGAAAAAAATTCAGTCATGAGTGAAATAGAGATTACAACTATAAATGAAACTGAGAATAATTGGCAAACATAACATAAATTTAAGATTTTGAAGGGACAACCTTGAGAATGATTCAAATTGTTTAGAATATGTTTTTTAATTACAATATTTGATTTAAAATGTTGTGAAAAATGTACATAATTTTGATTGAAAGATGTTTTTTTTTACTTTGTAATAGAATTTTATAGCAGATAAAAAAAAATTTTAAAAATAGTATGTGTAGTACTAAAAAGTAGAAGTTTTTTACATATAGTCAGTGGGTATACTTAAAGACTGGCTATAAATCAAATCATCTAAAGGAACAATTCGTTCAGGCCAGTCTCAAC
>WOGP01003609.1:0-14962 GCA_015342065.1 Leptinotarsa undecemlineata
TTTTTATTGCGGTAACGCTTCTTGTGAGTTGTTTCACTCTGCAAATGAAGTATACGTCTTTTCGGCATCCGGTTTCTGTTTATTTGGTGTCCACTCTTGACGTGCCAAATGAATTCTCCTCTTTTGAGCTAGACAGTTATGAATATCTTCATCGCCAATTTTATATCGCTGGCATGCTGGAACGAATCCAGGGTTTGGTTTTGAGAGGAGCACTTTGATCATCTGTATTGAACATATACATCAACTTTTGCCTCTAGTTTCTAAGGGTTCATATGGTTGCGCTGGTAGATGCAATGACTCAAGAATGACACATTTCTGACCGACTTATACTTTTGCCATAGTATGGCAAAGGGAACTGATCAATATTCAATTAGATTCAATCAACTTAGGGGGTTTCCCCTTAAATTTAGACGGAAAAGTGGGATGGGATTAGGGGTGTTATATTTTTAGGGATTTTTATAACTTCCATTTTTTTTTGTTTTAAGTTGAGCAGCATAAAGGTGTAATAGTGTATGTAGGCCCTGGGATAATCCGATCTAGCCAACCATATTCATTTTCGTAAATGGCGCCTTGACGACATCTAGTGCGGTTGCTTGCTACTAAGAGTGCAGAGTTGAATACCTAAAGCTGAAGATGAAAAAAATATTGTCAAAAATATACAAGGACGTGGGAAATAGATGCAGACTTGAAAAGTGAAGTATTTCCATTGTATTTTTTAGATAAATTCAGGAGGTTTGCACTTATTTGTGACTGTTACTATGTTTAACCTTAAATTTAAACAAAGAAATTACATGAACCTCCTATCCCTGTAAACAAGATTTTAAAAACGTATTATTTATTTTTAATTCAATTAAGGTAAAGAATCCACTACCACTGTTATGAAAACTCTATACATCTACTATATACTAAAAAAAATATGTGTTATTGGTTTTGTCGTCATTGTAACTCAAGCAGTGGGTGTCGATGTTCACGATTTATTTTTTATTGCAAGTTGGCTTGCAGTTGATAGTACAAATTACAATTTGAGGTATTGCTATTTTTGATGTATTATTTATGTAAAAATATTCAATCACTTATTGCATAAAATAATAAAAAAAATAGGGGGAATTCTTAGTAATTGTGGGGATTTTTGGTTGGGGCTTTAGGAAGATACATTTTTAAGAGTTGGGAACACTGGCCAAGATGGTAATAAAGCACTGTTAGGGCCTCGCTGTGTCGATGGATATAGGCTAGAGTCGAATATGTATATTATTATCATTATAATATTTTTATATGTTTAGAACTTTCAACGGCGACTTTTTGTATTCTTAAGCTTTGAATGTGAATTTGTTAAATCCACCTTGTATGGTTTTTTTCTAGACTTGACTATTCCAATTCAGTTGTCTATTGGGAAATAAATTATTATTATCATTATTAATACAGGAAGCTTCTTTCTATCTAAAATTGTTAACGGACATGAAATCTAGTTTAACAGGTTGAACATATTTACTTTGTAATAATTTTCAGATATGTAGCCAATCAATTTGAAGCTATATAAGCAGTTTACACGAAATGAAGGTCAAACAGACTCGTAAAAAACTATCGGCATTTCATCAAGCCGAAAACATTCGGCGATCTCAACAATCTCGACGACCTCAGGCTCTACACGCACTCGAATTAACGAAAACAATGATGATTCATGCCAGGGAGCAGAGAGTTGAAGTCGAGTTACAGTAGGCTGTGAAAGATCTTGAACAGCTGATTTCCCGCTGACTGCTTTGACTTTGAAGAGTGGCGCTCTCGATTGTAGAATGAGCAGTTTTACGCGCTTGTTCCATAGGTAATGTGATTAATTTTTATTAATTTTTTGACGGGACGCGACGTGGACATTTTTGAACGTGCTGGTTTGTTTTGCGCACGATAGTTTTTTGACAAAGCTTTTTACTGACGATTTGAACTGATTTTCGCGCCTCTCAGCCGAAATCGTGAGTGCTGTGCAGTGTTGTGGTTATTTATGGATTATTTATTATTTCTGAACTTCTTTCATAGCTGGAAGTTATTGAGGTGGGCCAATTACCTACTCCACTTTCTTTTTATTGATATATAGCTTTGAAACATTGGTCAGTTTTACCTCATGTAATTTATTTATACTTTATATATATATAAATACTTTATAAATACTTACCTACCTGAAAGGTCCATAGTACCCAGTTGAATATTTAGGAATCCATGAAAATAAGTAAATAATTTTCTCAAACATTTTTTATTTCTAGAAGCGTGTCTTTAACACCGTAGCTTCCTATAAGTAGAGGCGACGTAAAAGTTTAAATAATAAGACAAAATATGTTGCTACTCGAAACCGTTCTTATCCACAGGGTGATCCATCAAGATTGGCTCATTCCGAAGTTTTCCTGTTATTGAATATTTCCATTTCATTTTTATTGGGTGATTCGTGGGAGTGTAGTCAGCCAAATTTATATATTTTTTTGATGGAACATCGGAAAAGATGTAAGTATATTAATCGATTAAAAATTATTCAACTTTCAGAGGATTTTTTTAGATAACTTTGCGGAATTGCCAGCTATCCAAAAAAAACCTATTTTTTACATTGATCTTAAAAAAATCAACCCCATTCTCGTTTATAGGAGCCAGGTTTAGTATATTTCTTGTATTTCCGTGATAGGAATCGCACGATGGAAGGTAAAACCTCGTTTACTTTTAGCTCGTACAGGTTTCGAGTTTTGAGGGTTGGCGTTCATAGGGGTTCGACAACTAGTTAAAGAAAAAACAGATTTTGTACAGATCTCAAGTTTTGGAAGTGATATATAGAACGCTAGATAAACTCGTTCAAATTTCACATATTTTCACTCAGTATCGATTCAATTTTTTCAAATAAAACATTATATTTCTATATGGGAGTCATACCATGCATACTGTTATGTTATTGTGCAAATAAAAATGATATTTCCTATATGGTACCACTTTATTGTATCTCTCACAACGGTAAGTACTCGACTGCGTTTTTAGGGCAAGTCTACATGAAAAAACATTCGTGTACAAAAATATCTTAATATACAGGACTGGAAACTAACAACTACGTTTTATTATTAATATATGATACATACAATCAACGATCTTAATATTATACCAAGTTTTAATATTTGTTGTGTAGGGTTTTTCCCACAAATACTTACTTTAGAAACATTTTATTTCGTTATTGATTTTTATTTTTGTATCATGAATTCTTGTTAAAAAATTAACTTTTCATAACTGCATTATCGAGCAGTCGTCCAAAATATCCATCTGCTTGGGTGTTTATTTTAATTCTGGTATTTTAATTTTTACTTATCATTTTCGTATTTTCTCATAGCATTTCGTTGAAATGCCTTCTTGTCTGGAAACGAAAGTTTATTGTCGAAAAACAGATCAATATGTAGATCGACAGACACTACTTGGGATGTTTTGAGTAGGTACTCATTGTTAACACTTTTATAAATCAAGACAAGGAATTCGGGCACAAGTGGTTGACCCTTCTCGACTATATTGACGACCCCGACCATTTTGTCAGTGATGCGTTATCGAGAGTTACTTCAAACACATTTCTCAGCCGATGCATTCATTCTGTTCTAAGATATTTCGGCCGGGAACTATTTCTTTCTCGCTGATCGAGCAAAGACACAGGGTTAGTTCCTCGAGGTTACCCTGTAATTTTCTTTTTCGTGTTTTGTTTGTCATTTTGTTTTTTTGTTAATGAATTTTATTGTTGATACATTTTTTTCCCGAATATTGAAGCCAACGTTCTTTTCTGCGCATCTAGTGGTATTTTTCACCGATTTTGAGGATGATGATTACGGAGACAACCTGAGGAATATATATTTCTTTCGAGTTCAGATTACATTTATCACCATCATTATTCGTGATATAAAATCTAACGCTGGGGCCATTGACAATATGAATATATAGGGAGTCATTGAAGCGGGGAACATTTCCAGATATGTGGAAAATATAAATATTATAATAATAATACCAAACAAATCTCACGTTCTCAGGAAGTTTATTCCACATAAACGCAGTTGTTAAACAGTGAAGTTCGGGGTGTACTGTGTTGAACCTTAAAACGATGGACAGCCACAGTCCGTCGCGTATTTCTGATATGTACCACTCTTGGTGAAATCAAATGTGCCAAATCATTTGAATACCTCCCATGAAAAAGTGACAAATCTCCAACCTTTCTTCGTTTGTACAGTTTTCTGGTTCGGAACTGTGTTCCAAGCTCTTGAGAAGCGGCCTTTACAGCGACATGATTGTACCAAGACATAATGATGGTGTCCATTTTAACCCTAAAATAACTTATCGAAGCAGAAAGCGGAATTATCTGTCAAGGCATTATTATATCCGGTTCGGAGAAATTTATCTTTTTAGAGAAAACCGATGCCTGGGTATTCGTGGCCACGTTGATCCAAACTTTATGCACCTATGTAGCCACCATGTGTTGAAAAAACTTTCGCCTTTAATGAAATACGAAGCATTCACCGCAGCATCGATCATTTGCAAACCCCGCGTGAAGGGATTGCCTAAATTATTTTTGTAGCTAGGTTAGAACAACTGTTCTTCATACCTCTTTATGGCCGCGAAGGTCGTGAGTTATGTATCTTGAACTGTGATTTGTTCGAAGGCGACAGTTATGCATAATTTTGCCTAGTTATCCAATAATAAATATATTTTTTAATTCATTTAGTTGTCACATTTAGTCGTTACGAAATAAACCCTTAACCTGTTAGGTCGAATTTTACAACAGGAAATGAAACTCCTTGAATGAATTTAACGATTGCACCGACCATAACCAGAAGAAGAAGAAGAATAAGAAGACGAAGAAATTAACGTTCCATACTTTGACACAGACACGAAGGGATTAACAATTAAGATTATTAATGGAGTTCCGTGGTGGCCGTGGTAGTGGACGGATGTGCTGATAACGTCCGCCCACAAAGAAGGTACGCGGATGTCATGTGCTATGGTGGGACTCCGTTTTTTGTGTTGTGCCAGTACAGTAAGTTATATAAGGAAATTAGTGTCATTAACAAAAAAAAGGTGATGAATAAAGGGTCCCCTTTATTCACGCCGGTATCCAGGCCGGGGTGATTCGGATAACCACGTAAAGGGGGCTGTATATGTGAAAAAAAACCAAAAGGTCTCCCAAGCAGGAGGCGACTCCATAAAAAACAAAATTGTTTTTATATTAAAAAAAAGAAAAAAAATGGGTGGCAGCATTGCTTCATGAAAGACCGCTGCGCCCCCTGACGAAGCTCCTATTAACCAACAGGCGGAGCATTGGTCAAATGCGCCTGATAATAGGAAGCAACGACCATCCAAAATAAAGAGAGAGAGAAATAAGGAAGAATTTGATTTGTTATTTTATGGTAGAGAATAACGGCATGATATTCTCTTCTATTATCCATATTCAACCACACAATAATATAAATGAATCCTAGACATGAGTTTTGAAGTTCCTGAAACTTTTTCTTGTCAAGTGTTGTTAAATTAGGGCCGTAGAGAGAGTAGCCATAATTTGAAGCTGATAAAACTAGCGTTTGTTTGCTAACCGTTGAAAAATTCCATAACTAATTTTATAAGACATGATTTCTATTACAAAATGGACCTAAGTTTTGGAAAACAATACTTTTCAGCAATCAGCTTCTCATTCTTCTAGTGAACATTCGCTCAAAATGTTTTCACAAATTTTAATTCCTTCGTTATAATGGCAATTTGAATAATCTTTCACTGATGACATCTCTTCCCAGGATTGACATGAGAAAAAATTTCCATAACGAAGTAAAATAGTAGTGTGAAAGCGTGTGTAAAAGAATTTTCTGTCGTTTATAATATTATTTCCTTCCAGATGTTATTGAATCTCAAGATGAATTGCGACAAAAGTTTGCAGTTTTTTGTTTGTGATAGTGTGAAATATTTGTCAAAAAAAAATGCAGGGGTGAAAACTACTATTTCACTAATTGTATCACAAAGTACACAACTTGACCCTTTGTTTGCATTACTGAATCTATTGTTTCTAAAAGTTCTGGTATATGCAATATCGTGTGTGTTTTGAAGTAATAGAAAAATCATATGAAATCATAAAGTCTTCGATGAAAAGATAACATTGCGCTTATTAAACTTTTGAGTTTACTTGAAAATCAATTAAACACAAGAAGTGGTATTTATTTCCTCTAATTTTCATTTGACGATCTGTTTGTCAAAGGCTGTCACCTGTCAGCGCAGTTGTCAAGAATGAATGATTTCGTCCCAGTCTGCCGTGAATTTCCAACTTCACTTCAGAATCCGCGATACATCATGACAAGACAGACTCTCTGCATCAAAGTCTCCGCATTCATTTCAAAATCGATACACGACCTACAGAAAGGAAGGGGACTTATCAGATATTTCGAAACGGTAGGAAAATTCACAGTAGCGTTTAAAATCATTCAATATATCGATGTCAAAATGAGAATACATTTGCCATTAAATTTTGCTTCATGACATTCAATTTATATTCAAGAATTTGGGAATATGAATGAAAAAAGTATGGTTCTGATTCCCATAATCAGTAATAAAAATATGGATGTGAACAAACAGTTGAAATTTTAAAATAATACATAATATAAGTGCAGATTTATAGGGGATATTATAGTGTATCGATAAGAAATTACAGTAAATAGCTTTTATCAACCTTCTTTGGATATTTTCATCTTCCACAATCTGAAAAATATGAAAATTGTAATAGTGAACTTTATACACTTGTAGAAAAGGCAAACCCTTCAAACACTTTTGGTACTTTTTGATGAGAAAGACAATGATGTTGTATTGCTCATTGCCAATGAAGGCATCATCAACTTATATTTTTTAAATTGAACTGGGGTTCTTGTATTTCAAGTAACTATCCAACATTTTGTTATTATTGAAAAGCTAATTAGTCGATCCTGAGTAATTACTTAACAGTTTTATATTCGTTTAAAAATCTGCAAACAAACGATAAATATCATTGATGAAATAACTGTATTATGAACTCCCTCCAGTTCATTTCAGTGATTATTTTAGAATGTCTATCATTCCCTTTCTGAAAATAATGAAATTTGTAAACAAAATCATTTCTGGAATGGAATGTTTCTGGGGTAATTCCATCAAGATCACCTCCTATGCTAACCATGAGCTTTGGAGTAGTTTGAGATATCACGAATTCCTACAAAAAATTCAAAAGCCTCATATCAGGCAATCTACCAGGCCATTCTAAGAAAGCGTATTTGCGGTTTCGATAATTGTCATTCACTTTCAAACTGGTCTTACCTTGCTCCTTCAGGTTAGTCAATTTTTCTGAGGACAGAACACAGGAAAATCCTTAAGACCGCTCTTAGGAGCGGTGACTGTGCGAAAGTAGCGATTCACATTGGATTTGAATCGGTGGAGATTGAATTCATTTGAAAAAACGTAATCAGGAGGTTTATTATACATAAACACAGTTATCCAAAAGTTGAATTTCGAAACGATGAACTTAAAAATCTGTTTTTTCCGTTAATCAGATGTTGCCCCCATATGAACGACAACTCTCAGAAGCTGACAAACTTGTGCGAGCTAAGGACTAACGAGGTCTTACCTTTTGACGTGTGATTCCTAAGACGGTTCCTGCCACAGTCTATCGCGTATTTCTGATATGTATCGCTCTTGGTGGAATCAAATGTGCCACGTCATTTGAACATCTTCCGCGAAAGTATCTATAAAGGAGAGACAAATCTCTAACTTTTCTTTGATGTTTTAAACTATCAAGGTTGCCATCCGCCAATCGGGCGGATGATTGTTTTCTGGATAAAATCCAGCAGCTTCAGGGTATGCTTAAGGGCGGAGGTCCATACTTGAGAACAATAGTCTGCTGAGGTGTGTACAGTTTTCTGGTTCAGAACAGTGTTCCAAGCTTTTGAGAACCATCATTGAATTTTAACGTTCCTAATATAACTTCCACGTCACATATAACTTTTTACATCGACGTACCTAACTCACAACACTACTATCCTTTGACATCTATGTGTAGAAGCTACAATAGTCTACAAAATATCGATATATTCTTCTTACCCTTATCTCAGTTTAGGAAAGCAATATATAATGCACTACATAACTGATATACTAATACGTGGTGAGTAATGCTATTATATATGTATAATTTTTGTTTATCAGAACTAATATAAGCTTTTCATCCTGTATTATGTACTCCTGTAATTGGATCTCATGACCGATTGGATGTATTTTCTCAATAAATGAACAAATAAATACCCCTTTCAATTCGAATAGTGTACTAATGGCTGATGGAGGAATGAGAGCCAAAAAGCTTTTTTTCCAAAAACTAATCTCTCCTAAAAATACCACTTTCATTTCATCATTTTTCTCTTCTCATTAAATTGAGAAGAAAAATATAGATATTCTCTATTTCATATTATATCACATAATTTATCACAAATGTACTTTCAAGTCCCATGAAATTCAATTAAGTGACGAACTCATTAAAATATCATCTTTTTCGTCGTATAAAATTTCTGGTACCTAATATACACTCGTTTTAAATTCCCAAGTTCATGTTTTCACTTCTATATATTTCGAAAGGAAATGTTATTTCAATGGAATAATTTGACGTTTGACATATTTTGCAAGAGGAAATTCTCAAGGTTATCTTGCGATTCAAAACTATTGAAACACAACTGTCAATTTATGAATTTGCACATGCATCGGTGATTGTCCTCGAAAGAAGTAAGTTAGGAATCTGGTTGTGATTGGTTCGAAGATGTGAGTTATGGTTCGGCAGAGCCGTATTCTAACCATCTGACCTGAAAGACCATTCCCCAAACAAAGTAATCGGATTCATTAAGGAGCTGGGTTTATTTGGTGAGTGTGAATAGGTGTGATCCACAATAAACCATTGCAGGTTGCGGTGGAGGATTGAATAGACCCACTCACTTTGGACCTAACCTAAACTAAGGTTCATTTTCCCTACTTATCAATAGGAAATGGTCACCTATTTGACGATTTTTTCAATAGTCATAAAAATGTATCAATCTACGAATACAATTACCGTGAAAACGCTTTGATTGAAATTGATTTCAATCTCTAATATTGAGGAAAACAAGGAATATTTCAAAACCAAAGAGCAGTATGAATATTACTGGAGTTCTATCCCAACACCAAACCGATTTTTAACACTTCGACACGTTTCCCAATCACCAAGTGATTATCTTCAAGAGGAAGTTTAATTTTCCTACTCAATCATCAAGTGATCATCTTGATCTTTCTCTTGAAGATGATCACTCGGTGATCGAAACACGTGTCCAGGTGTTAAAATAACAGTTTGGTATTGGGTCAAAACTCCAGTAATAGCTATGACTACACCAAAGGTTCCAAACAATGGATCACTATAACAGTAGCAAAATATCTATACAGATGGGAGAGGTAGTTACAATACGTACACAATATAATCATTCCGTATAAAACTCACAAAAACTCAACTACTGGAAACCAAAGGAGATATATGTGTATGTATGAAAATAAAACAAAGTCAACAAAAAACTGGGAGTGTCATTAGATTTTTTCCAATTCTGAATGAGGAGGCAGATTTCAGCCTCCGAAACTTTAAGTTTAGAATCTTCTGAGCTGTTGAAAATATACAAAATTATTAAATACAAGTTACTGATGAATAGAACATTTTTCTTTGTGAAAAATACTTTGAATTCACATAATAACTTATCGGGGTGAACCTGAAAGTTAGCTCTTATATTGTACACCTGTATGAAGTTTTCCATTATAATTTTCATATTTTTTCAGAATACTGAAGGTGAAAATACATCGAAAAGGTTGATGAAACCAATTGAAGTAATATGGGTATATATTGAAAAATAACGCAATCGTCTAACTTCACGTGAGAAATAGCATAGGAAACCATTGGATATGTATCTACAATGGAAAATTAAATACTCCCACATATAGTCGACCTTTAATGAATCTTGTTTCAATAAACTGAAAATTGTGGTCATAACAATAAAAATGCTTTGTTGCTTTTAAAAAAACATCTATTTTTCTGAGGCTTAATGAATATTTTATCATCTCGATTATAAACTAATTTATTTCATCCAGAAACAGAGTTTTCGGAAGAGATGGAAATTAGCCATTAAGATATTTCCAAAAGTTAATCTCAATATGAAATTGAGTCATTTTCTAACCATCAATAATTTAAACTTACTCTTTTCTGCCAATTGTAGTCTGGATATTCACAAGAGTGGAGAGGCACATGAGATACATACCTGAAAAAAAAAGAATTCAGGGCTTATGAATACAGTAGAGCGAGCAATATTACTATAGAGTATGCATTTTGGTTCTCTATGTCGCCTTTGGCAAAAAAATAATTTCCAATAATAATTGAGATACAATCAACAAATATCGATCAAAATTCTGATGAAAATATATAGCTTAGTCGCAAATCTATTACATGTACAAATTGAACGAAATATTTCATCAGAAATAATTACTTATCTAATGATATAGGTTTTTTGTTTTCCAGCTGTCACTCCCCTACGAACGACAACCCTCAGGAATCGAAACTTGTACGAGTTGAGAATTAACAAGGTAATACTGCTCAATGTGTATTTCTAGCACGGGTTGGAGGATAAACAGTGAAAATAGATTGGTCGAGTATGGAACTTGAACCACCGTCGATTGACTGAGTAGAATTAATCACTCACACCAATCCAACCGATTACCGTACCACCACAATTGATAGAAATAATGAACTGAACGGAATTTACTTTTTCTTTTTCGAACTGAACACCTTGATATAAAATCATTCATAAAAAAAATCACACATCGTAATTATTGACATGAAATTTCACATACATGAATCTCTTTTACTCTCAAATCGTATTCAAAGTCGTACTCTGGTATAGGTAAATTGTCAACATTCGTTAATCTTTTCTACCTGTCGTCATGCTTTTTGCTGTTCCTCAGAATGAGAGTCCATATTCGATTGCAGTTCACAGTGTCTTCTTTTCTGTTTCAATTATCCGCGTGTTTTTGAATTTCTATTGCCTCCCGTACCAGTCGACTATGGTATCACTGGTCCGGGAGCAATGAATTCCGTGTTTTCGAACATAATCCTGTGGTTTCCTTCACCGAATACGTTTTCTGCCACAGCCAACTTGTCCTTTTGGCTTAGTCTGCAATTTCTTTCATGCCCCTTCAACTTTCTTTCCATGGATCTTTTAGTGGTTCCGATGTATACCTTCCCAAACCCCTGCTGTTGATAGTGGGTCCCTTTTGTCTTTAGCCGACCTGAGGCTTTGTTGTATGCTCTTGATGAGTTTGAAAATCATTTTAATGTTGTGTTTTGCCGTACTAACTGATCACATCAATTGAGACACTTCAGGTGGCATTTACTTATTTTCACATATAGTCGGCTATAGACTGGCTATAAATCAAATCGTTTGAAGGAACAATTCATTCAGGTCAGTCTCAACTTCCTACATTGTAGGTAAATGGACTGACACCTATCAGAAAACAACTACTACTCCCCTGGCTAATACCACGAAGGGCGTTGTATTATATGATGAATAACCAGTCTTTAAGTATGCCCACTGACTATATGTGAAAAGTTTTCTTAACTTATACGAGGGCAAATTTTGGATATGCGGTTGCTACCTCATTCACAGGCAGATGAAGCGATGACAAACCTGTTGTTTGTTGTCCGCTTTGAGGAATGATTTTCAATTATCAGAAATAGTCGATTTTACGTTGACGAGTGGCCAAACAGCCCGAAATCGGTCTGAAAGTGTGTTCTAATAATTGAAAATCGATTGCACAGTTGTATCGCCAACATCATATGCAGGAATAACTTCAGTGAAGAATTCTGCACGGCTATAATCCAACTCTTTTCGTGGTATTAGCCAAGGGAGTAATTGTTTTCTGATCCCCACGCGGAACACCAGGATTTCGAGGACCAAAGGTTGAGAAACAGTGAACTAGTATAACGTCAATTGGGGTTGTTCCATAAACGGACACAGTAATTACCAATTATGATACATTGTATTCGTCGTTATTGGAAATTCAAACTCATCTGATGAACAAACGATATCAGTATCAAATACTGGAATCGACTAATCTCTTCGGTTAATGGATTACGGGATCATAAAATGATATGTTGCAATGGATAAACAATGCGCTCTATAGAGATCAACAGGATCAGATCTTTGAGATGTAAATTAGTTATTTCCATCGTTGACTTCAATCTGCGGATTGGATTATCGACACAGAAAATCATTACGTTCATTGCGGAATTCAGTCAAATTCAACTTCTTAGTTTCAACATAAGAAAGTAAACTTCTACAAATAATAAGGAAGTGTTTCTTTCCACTGAACTGATTTTCATTGTGTTCAGGGTGGTATAAACAATGCAGAAATAACAAAAAAAATCTAGGGAAAGATTATAGTTCTATAATTTGTAAATGTCATACAGCTTTCTTGATACATCGTACATACATACATGTCTAGTTTGAATTGAAATGGTTATATTTTTAGAAGTAACAATTTTTTTTTTCAGAAAGAAAGGTTTTGGCCTTCTACTACTCAATTTTGCTACAAGAAATGTGGGAATCTTCCAAAGGAAGTAATCAAGTTTTGATCTACACATACATAGACGTGTAGATCATGCAAAGAAATAACTTTCAGACAAAAACTGGAAGGAAAATCCTTTCTGAAAGAGCTTCTTTCATATAAACATTGAATTACACGAAAAAAAATCCTTCGAAACAAACAGGTACTTTTATATGAACACTGAATTATGCAGAAAACACTTTTCTCTACTCAGTTTGTATTCCAAACATTCGTCATGGCATTAAACCAAGTATCATTCATAGGATTTCTACACAGTATACTGAATGAAAGGTAAAAATTTCACTTACATGGAACACCGTCATCCTCACCGGTAGACATCGATGTTTCGCCGTAAGACACTTGCATTAGGGTTCTTCAATACTAATATGGATAAGATTATAAGAAAAAATGCACAATTCATTCATAAATTACGATTTTTGTGTCACGGAATAAGTTTGATCTACTTATGTCATCGATGACATCGTAATGATATTCATTGACGTATTTGATTGATTCCAAGTCAAAAGGAATCTTAGTTAAATTGAAAGGGTTATATTCGATGCAGAAAGAGATGGAGATGGTATCGAGGTGTCAATCGCCAGCGCTTACATCACAGGTTCGGAGTTGTCGGTTGTAAAATAAATGTTGTTTTTGGGGCGATGTAGCATTTCAAGCGTTGCCTGTTTCAAAATTAGGCTTGGAGGATTAGGAATATGACTCGATAAAAATTGTATGGTAATGAGATGACGACGAAGCTGACTAGGAGGGTCTAACATTTTAACGTGCGTTCCAACATTTTATAAAAACACTAAGTCGTATCTTCGTTAACCAAGTTAACATCGTCAGGAGAAGGAGGAGATGGCACCCAAAGGTGTCGGAGAGTTAAGTGTTGTGGAGTTAACGTTCGGAAGTGGGGGCAATGAGGGAGCGAAGTATTAAACAATAACATTTCAAAATACGTTGTTTTGCGTGGGTATCGATCGTTTTGCGTGTGTTTATCGTTTAGTCGACATTGTCGAAGCCGTTTGCGTAATAAATGGTACATTTTCCTTTGTGAAATATACATTGAATTTACTTGGTAACTTATCGGGGTAAGCTACAAGTTTGTCCTTTCTACACCTGTATGAAATTTTCGGTTATTATTAATTTTTTTTTGGCTTGTGTAAAGTGATCTTTTTTTATAAAGGTCTGATATTCTCGACAAAAAATGAGTTTTCTAAAAACATCATATTGTAAGACGCCGCATATCCTACACTGACATAATCATTCGTGAATTCAGAAAGATTCTAAAATGTGTTCTCAATTCGACTAACTGTTGATCGCAATATTAGAGAAATTTGAGTCGATTTCAATGAACAAAATATGCACTTCTTTATATACATGACTTTTATTTTCTAATTTCGATTCTTTCGTTATCAACAAGTCTCATTCAATTCTGTAACCTTGAGAAAAAATGATTCACTTCACTCAAGTGTGTTTGAAATAATTCACGAAATCAATTTTCAAATGTTTCCACTATATTATTATGACTGCAAGAAGTACTCCATAAATTGAAAGGGTATATTTTTAGAAGAGATTAATTTTTGGGAGAATTTTTGAACTTTTATTTCTCCATTTTGATACAAAAAATGTGGGAATCGTCCAAAGAAAGGAAGAAAGCAGTCGGTTTCAGAACTTAACTCCATGCGAAGATGTGTAGATTGCAAAGAAGTAACTTTCAGATACAACCTAGAAGAAAAAGCCCTCCTGAAACAGCTACTTTCATATAAACATTGAATTACACCAAAGAAAAAAAATTCTTTCGAAACAAATACTTTTACATAATTACACGAAAAACACTTTTCTCTATTCCGTTTGTATTCCAATCATTCATATGAGATCTATCATCTATCAGTTATCATTCACAGGATTTCTACACTATGTAATTGATGAAAGAAGTAAAATTTATATACATAGTGTCATCGATAACGTGTAATGAACGAATTAAGTATTTTTTCTTTTAATGTTATCCGTATTTGCCACTGAAGAGCCGATAAGGCAATTGTCTTACGGCGAAACATGCGGATGTCACTTCTTTCATTAATTATATTCTACTGAAATCCTGTGAATGATATCTGATTCAATTCCATACAAATGTTTGGAAAAGAAGGCTAAAAACTTCCTTTACCAAAAGAGTACTTCATGATTTGAATTTTCGAAGATGGATTTGGTCTTTAAAAATTTATCGATAAAAGAAAATTGTATGCATCAATGGAATATTAACCCTTAATAGCTATTTGTATCTCATAGTATACATCGTATTCATATATAT
>WOGP01003610.1:0-14961 GCA_015342065.1 Leptinotarsa undecemlineata
TTGCCAGTCAAATCAAACACTGTATTGAAAAATAAAATTCTATCATGCAAACATATTTCCTGAACTATCCGCTGCACACTGAATATTTTGTATAATTCAACCTGTTTATTTTTCCTGGACAGCCTGAATGCACGTTTATTCACCAAATTCCCATTAACCCTTTTCTACACTCTAGATGTCACACATTTTCTGACACTTTATAAAAATAGCAGCATTCACGCAAAACACGTTGCCATTAAATTGCTTTTTGAAAAGCTAATGTTCAGCGAGAAACCTCGTTAAAATGAATTCAACAGCAGCTCTACATTGTGCACAGATGTTTTTTTATATGTTATTCATACTTGTATAGCAAAACTTTTGCCGAAGGGATAATTTATCATTTGGAAATTCGGTGATTTCAACCTATTGGGAGGACAATTCAGAAAGGCAGAACTTTGGTTTATATGAGTTAGGTTGTTATTTTAATATAACTTATTATAATTTATATTATAAATTTTTGTTCATATGAAAAATCAGTCAAATATCTATGAATATAATTGTCTAGTTACCGATGTATGATTCATCATGAGTTCAGAAGTTTGCAGTATTAAAAGTGGCGGTGATTGAGTAACCTTCAGTTACTTTTCAGCGTATCCGTAGAAAAAACTTGTGAGTTACATATCGAAAATTATAGAGGGTATCATAATGACTTTTCCCAAATATTAGTAAAGGAGTCTGTGAGAGATCGAACTTCGCCCATCAGATAACTTGATAAGACATATTTTCATCGAATATAATATATTAGCAGAAATGCCTATGATAACTTGCTTATCAAAAAGTGTTGGTAGCTATTTTTATTTGAAATAGTTTTAATCAATATTTTTATCACCCTCACCATTTTCACCAAATGAATTCCGTCTCAACTGATAGTTGTCAACACACAGAATATTAATATTACTGGAGTATTTTCCAACACTAAACCATTATTTTAACACTTCTAAACGTGTTTCGATCACCGATCACCATCTTCAAGAGAAAGATCAAACTAATCAATTCAGCAAGCTGTCAGCTACCCATTTTTTACTGTTCCATCTCTGCAATGGTGTTATTTCACTTCAGCTAATTCTGTAGGTATCGTTTTCAATTTATTACTTATTGTAAATGTATTGTATTGTAATTTGACATATATCCTTGTTCGGCAGTTGGGTGTAACCTGTAGAGCAGTGTATGAATAAATAAATGAATATATCTAGCTATGCGGACAATCGGTGAATATTACATTGAAATCCTTATCTATCTATTGTGCAGCCAACACTAGACTAGCTGATGCTATGTCCTTTTTATCAGACAGATTCAACGAATTTTTGTCTTCTGGATAATGGGGTAAGCATGTATTGAATAAAAGTTTGGGTATACAATACGTGTATCAAATAGTACGCAGCATGTCATATTATAAGTGATATCAAATATGAAACATCACAAAATATAAAATATATGGAAGACATTGGTCCTTTATATCAGACAGATGCAAACAATCCTTGTCTTTCGGATAATTGTGTAAGCATTTACTTAATCAAACATGTGTATAAAATAGTACACAGCATGACATATTATTAGTGAGATTGAATACAAATTGTGACAAAAAATATAAAATATTTGGAAAAAGAGGATTTTGGCTTCATACCTGTTCATCTTTACAGAAAAAAATCTTTTTTTTTTAAATAAGAGTAGTTATTTTGAAAGTATGTTTTTTTCGTGTAATTCAGTGTTTTTATGTTTCGATAGAGCAAATTTTTCCGTTTGTGTCTGAAAGTTATGTCTTTGCATCATCTACACATATTTGTTGATTTTTTTAAATTTTTTCTTCCTTTCTTCCGTTGGAAGATAACCATACATTTTTTCTCATATAACGGCGAGGGAGTGGGAAGAAAAAACCTATCTTCCCCAGAAATACTGTGATGACTACAACTATAGATTATGTGTGTTGTAGCTTATGAACTTTGTCTGCAGGTGGTGAGGTAATCAGCCTACCGAATCAACTGAAATCGGAGCATATGAATAGCCTCCAGAATTTTTTTTGTTCAGTCCAGAAAGCTTTTTTATTAGAAACATGTTACTCCAGACACACCCAATTTGGTAACACAAACTCTATCCCAATGGTCGCCTTCTTCCTAATCATCTATCAGAGTTATAATATCTATAGAGTACCTTGTCAAGATCCAATGTTTTTGGAGGGCCTCTGTCATCGACCACATACTCTTTCCAGAATAGCTAATGAATGGCATCGATGACGGTCTCAACGAGAGCAGTCACGTCGGCCCACTTTTCACTTCATGCAAATCAGACCATATTCCCCAATTTTCTGACACTATGTCCTACAAAAATTACAGATGAACCTATATAGTATACTTCTGAAACCGAATCATCCGAAACCCTCAACTCAGGGATATGACTTTCTCAAAGAATACCAGTCAAATTGATATATAGGTTGAAAGGATTGCTGATCACCCTTATAACCACTGAAAAACATGAATAACTTCAACTTTTGACCCATGAAGTATCACTGATCAGCAGAAAACCTTAATCATACAGCACAAGGAACTTTGTCCTAACAACAAAGTTGAACAATCTGAAAAAAGTTGAAAGTCCCAACAAAAAATAATGAGAACTGTCAGACACCCAGTAGTCATTGGTTGCGTTATTTTCCATTCGAGGTAGCAATACCTCTTTTACACCAGACTCTGTCAACCACCAAATCCTAAAAACTTTCCCGATACCATCCTTTCTCATTTTAGGTACATCTTAAACACCTGTCTTGAATTCGAATACTTTCATATCGCCTGGCTAACACCATTAAACAAGATTTATTCAAAAAATACAATCTTGCCAGGAACTCTAAAGGCGACTCTGGGAAGCTGGCGCGAAAAAATATCTGGCGATGACCAGGAAAAATCCTAGCCTTAACAGTAGGATTTCTAACTAACCACTGTCAACTAAGGAAACACTTCCATAATATGGGGTTAGTGAACACACCTCTATGCAAGATGTGTGAACAGGAAGATGAAATTGTCAGGCATGTTCTATGGGAGTATCCCGAGTTATCATCAATAAGAGAGAGTGTGTTCGGCGAGTCTTGGTCCACACCTGCCAATATAAAGGAGATGTCTCCCAGCGACCTGTCCACCTTCCTGAAAAGGACAGGATGGACGATGACCTAAGAAGACAGCTCTTCGGGAGGATGTACAATGGGTGACATGTGGCCTAAGTGCTATGGGCCTACACTCACCCTCCATACTCTACAGATACAGAACACCATTAGGTTTCTTCGACTCACAACCACACAATTGAAAAACAATTATGATTTTGATTGACAACATTCAAAGGTTCGTAATGATGACTTCGTCGAGTTTAATAAATTATAATTGACATGTACCCTGTTCACTGGAAGTTTCTCAGAACTTTCATGAACGAATCAATTCAAAAATTTCGTCAGTCTAGCGTTTTAAACTCTAGTTCATGCTACAAACAATGGACAAACAAAATCAAAACGTATTCTCCAATAAATTTGTGCCTGGAAAGCAATATTATTCAGAAAGGCAAGTGGGACGACGATACATTTTATTGAAACGATATCGTTTTCAACTTGGAAAACACTTCAGAGAAAACACAGGTTTATGGTTCTTATATGCGTCATGAATATTGGTATTATTTTTTATTCCGTAACTTTTCTGTATTGTGTTACTTGATATTCAGAACGAACGATGCAAAGGGACTTATATAAACTTTATTGGATTTTCCCAAATGACTCAACTCGAATAACTTTGCGTCGTGCTGATATACAAGTGCAGAATCCTTGTTAAATGAAAAAATCTGGAAGTTTCAGATCGATGGATCTGAAATAAAAAGTTTGTCACGACCAATCAGTTTTTGGGAAAGAGAGGTTTGGGCTTTTTACTTCCCCATCTTCATACAAGAAATGTGGGAATCTTCAAATAAAGGAAAGCAAGCAAGCAATCAATTTCAAGAAATAATTTTCATACAAAGACATAGAGATCAAGCAAAAATAAGATTCAAATAGGATAGAATACCCCTCTCGAAACAGTTACTTTAATATAAACTTTGAATAACACGAAAGAAAAATGCTTTCCAAACAACAACTTCTATATGAAAACTGAATTATGCAAAAACACTGTTGTCTATTCAGCTCATAGTTCAAACTTTATGGAATTGAATCAGATATTATTCACAGGATTGCTATACATTATAGTGAATGAAAGAGGTAAAATTTCACTCACATGAAACAATGTCATCCTCACTAATGGACATGTTTCGAAATGGGATACTTGCCCCTTTAGCATTAATGTGAATATCATTCATAATAATAATAATCGTCTTCATTATTTTCAAATGAATATATAGGAAAAAACGAAACATACTGGTAACTCTCCTAGATATTATTTTAGATGTGTGTTAGACACCTTTGAAAATATTATTCTATTTAGAGAGGAACACTGAGTTCATAGACAACATAACGACTCTATGTCACGAATGAGTTGAATCTACTCATGTCATCTAAATAAAAAAAAATTCGTTTTTTTTCTTCCAACTTTTGTCTAAATGTTACTTCTTCGCATGATGTACACATCTTTGTATTGAGTAAATTTTCTGAGATTGATTGGTTTCTTCCTTCCTTTGGAAGATTTTTTGCATGAAGATGGAGAAGTAGAATGCCAAAACCTTTCAGTCCCAAAAATTCTCCTCTCTTGAAAATATATCTCTTAAAATTGAAACGTAGTATTATTATTCTCAGCAGTACCATTACTTCTCACATCTGACTAAAGAAATACAAATTATGGACTCACTAGTATAACTGGTAGTAGTGAGTTTGTTCCTCATTGCAAAGAAGTCATTGACTCATCTGAATAAAAATTGTCACTTTCGACGACTCCACATTTGAATTTCAGTCTGGTCAGACTTATAGTTGATGGTGAATATTGTTTTCATCGTGTATTTCATAATTCATTATCATAATTCATATCCATTAATCATATTCCATTATTTCATAAATTAAACCACTTGTACATTAGAATGGCCTGTCGAATATCGCATCAACCTTCTTATGTAGTTATACATACATAACTGAGGTAATGTGTATGTTTGTTAACTCGCTGCCTCTAATCCATTTTTACAACAGTCAAACCTCAATAAATATTCGCATATAAAATTCTTTGAAAAATTATCAAACAGTAATCATAGTGGATGATACGTGTGAAAATTTCAATTATAAGTACTCATATTCGTCTACTGATGATGAATCAATTGTTTTTCAGAAAAAAATGTCAGTATCCTCTTTCGGATCGCACAATTTTTCATTTCCCACTAAATTGCAATCGATTTCCTTGCGTGATTCAAAGTTTCCACACCTCTAGGATTTGTAGTTGTTTATTACATAAGCTGCTCCATTGAGCTCTCATTCAAAGCAGTGCTTTTTCTCTTGGATAGGTGGGAGATTCAATTATGCCCAGTTGGTGGCTTGGGCATACTCAGTTTATTTTTTCGTATTGTATCCATTACTTGTTTCACGAGAAAAGTCTACTATTGAAATTTGAAATTTGTGTCCCTGTTTCTTCTCAGTCATTGGGCTCTGTTATGTTCCAACCAATGTCTGTTGTTTTCTGTTTTGACATTCTTTGGAATCACAAAACTCAACGCGTGATAAATTGGGGTCTCAATTATTGGTGAATTGACAGTGGTTGAATTCTTAATTCAAATGCTGCTTGTGTGGTATCTTCGAAAGTCTGAATCTGCCTGCTCACAACCGTCGACTGTCGGTCCTGGTCACGTCATAGTAAAAATAACAGTAAGTCCACTTCCACTACTTTCATTTTCAAAGTCCTCGATGACCTCGAAACGAAGTGCAGAGCCAATTTCGTTCTTCAACCATTGGTGTGCGCCACATATCAAAAAAATTTAAGGATATTACAGAAGATTTTTTGGTAGGTTACTTATAACCAACTACAAACACTGAAAACAACAATAATAACAGTGAATACACTAAACACAATATCAGTTTTTGACTGTTCATTATATCTAATCCGATGCCCGTGGTACCGTCGAATCCTGCGATACTACAGCACTGAACGCGTTGGATGGAAATCTAAGTTCGAGGTCTTCGGAAACTCGAGCGGATTACGTGGTAAGAGAGCCTAGTTTTTGTATTATCCTACTGTGATCTGGTAGTCATGCTTTGGGACGAGTGGAGAGGCGGAACGGGATTGCGAGCCATGGTGGAATTGGTAGTAGGAACGGGGTTATGATATGTAGAAGCATTGTTTGACAATAATGATCTTCATAATTGGGATATTTTTTGTGGATCATCTCGTTAGTTGGGGCAGTTGGGACGTTTTTCAATTTCAATAGCTTCTCGGGTCATTCTGACTTGGAGACATTTTTTGGTGGGAACGGTTTTGGTGTTTTTAATTATCTTCTCTAGACTATTTCACGGTGATGTTTGAAGAAAATGAGGCTGATTCTAATTCATAGACATCAAACTCATGTTCATAGGCTCTGTTGGAAACTCTTCTGTTAGTCTAGCCAATGTGAATATTGGAGCAGGTCCGTCGGTAGTCAGGCGATTCGACGTGGGTGCTCGTTCACTCACTTGAATTGACTGCCGTGTTGGTCAGTGGTTCAAGCCCCAGTCTGAACGATCAATTTCCACTTATTATCGTTCAACCCACGTTAGTAATCACACGTTAAAAAGTAAGACGTCGTTAATCTTTAGCTCGCACAAGTTTCGACTTTTGAGGCTTCTCGTTCGTAGGGGTGCGAAAGCTGGTTAACGGAAAAACAGAACAGAACAGATCAGAACAGATCAGATTATTCTCATATCGTGCCTCTTTAGAATTCGGCTCTCTGAAATGAGGAAAAAACTTTTTAGTGCTCCGGATGGATTTCTGAATTTTAGATTAGATATAGTGAATCTAATGTTGTTGTCTAGCATGAAGCTAGGCGAACTCAAATCTACCGGGTTTGATATGTTTCTCATTCACTCCCTGTTGATAACAGCACCAATTAAAAATTCAATTCCTGAGGTAATTTATATTCACGATTACTGAAATGAACTCCTTGTAGGTCAGGTGCCACATATTTCCTCTACAATATGTCGAGGCATCATAGCAAATGATTTATCAGTTGGTTTACCAGTTATTATAAACGATAAACCGGAATGGGTTTTTTTGACAGTCAAAACACAAGCAATACAGGAGAATTTTCAAGGTGAATGTATTCATTTGGAAAAACGTTCTCAGAAAGTTCATTCCGCGAATTTCTGATATATACCGCTCTTTGTGGAATCAAATGTGCCAAGTCACTTGTACACCTCCCGTGAAAGTATCTATGAAAGAGTGAGGAATCTCCGACGTTTCTTCGAAGTTACAGACTATCAATTTTGCATGTGAAGTTCATCACTAATCAGGCGATTGGCTTCTTCTTGGATATACTCCAGCAGTTTTATAGGGCGAAGCTTCATACTTGTAAACAATACTCCAAAGAAGGTCTGATCTGAGCTCTATAAAGCATCAAAAGTTGCTGAGGTGTATGAAGTGTTCTGGTTTGGAACAGTGTTCCAAGCTTTTGAAGAGCAGTCTTTCCAATTCCTGCGACGTGATCGTGCCATTACATGTTGGTGTTCATTTTGACCCCCAACAAACTTATCGAAGCAGAAATCAGAACTCTCTATCCTGACATTATTATATTTCGTTCGGAGGCATTCATCCTTTTGAAAAAAACCAATGTATGGTTTTGTGTGACATTGAATTGAACCTGATAACTTTCAACCCAATTCAAAATAAATAGTAGATCCTCATTGTGTATCCGCAGCCGATGTCCTGGAATCCAAATAGAATGACAAAACAAGTGAGCTGTCGTCAGTAAATCAATATATATTGGATTTCTATTTTTTCCCAATAAGACTTTTGAATACAATTAAAAGAGGGTTTGAGACAATATGAATTCCTGGGGATCACCAGCATCGATGGTAGAAGAATTCGAGAGATATCTGTCGCGGTCACTTGTAGGGAACGTTCCTTAAGGAAGCTGGAGAGCCTTAGATAAAAATGTAGCCATACACAATCGCATAATCAAATTTAATAATACACATATTATAATGATGTACCTCTTCATTATGATAGGCTTGTTAAAACTAGTGTTTAGGCGAACGTGCCTCCGTAGCGTAACCCGCTGAATTATCTGATAGGACACTTTTGAATTATTTTTGTAAGTATTCGTGAAATTCAATATATAACCTGAGAACCTCAGAGCCTATAGTTAGAATAAAAAGTGGGAAATAATTCCAGAAACATTCAATAATAAAGTGGGAGACAAATATGTAAAAAACCTCATTATTATTAGGAATTGATTGGAGAACATTTACTGAAAATTGCACGAGTGGTTTTGAATACTCTTTTCTTTGAAAAGATGATGTTTATCGTTTGTTCGAAACAAATATGAAACAGCTGGGGGAGATTAATTTTCTGTGTTAAATTTCAAATACATTCATGACATTCAAAGTATTCTTTTCAGTTTTCAGGGAATGGAAAAACCATTGGAATGTAATTCAAACTCTGATTGCTTCACCCAACGTGTTCAATATGAATGTATATGAAGTCAATAATATTTATTTCGAAAATCGTGGCAAATTGAAATCAGGAATAATAAAAAAATCCTTTCCGTCATTTCATCAAGTGTCCCTAGGAAATAATTTTCCATAATTGATGTTGAACCAAAAGATATAAGGGGCAGTGCGAACTACGCTCGATAATATCAATGATTCAAAATGTTGATGTTAAGGTTTGGATTTTTCTTCATTGATTCTGTCTCTTTTGAACAATATATGAATTTGGTGTCAAATTCGAATCTCAACCTATATTTTTGTATCCTAATAATCCACTTTTTATACTTTACTGAAAAATATTGATGATGAATAATTGTCAGGAAGTTATTTGACAAAATGAATGAGGATTTCGAGGCCACCATTTTCATTGTTACTATTTTTCGGGTTTGAAGACCCGCAGATTTTTGACATTTTTTCCTGGCGTTTCACTGGCACATTTTCAGAGGTTTATACATTATGAGTGAACGAAGACTCAACATTACTGCTGCGTATAGCGTATTTATATCGATACAGGTAGTTTGGTTGTCAACTACATCATTCTACCCTTTCCTACCTGCCGTCATGCTGCTTGCTATCCTTGAAATACTGAGAATGAGATTTCATATTCGATTGAGTTTCAAAGGTTCTTCTTTTCTGTTGAAATTAATCGTTTGTTTGCCTCTCGTACCAGTCGGCTATAGTATCCCTGGTTGACAACAATGAGTTTCGTGTATTCAAATAGAATACTATGATTTCTTACACTATGCGTGCTCCGCCAAAGCCGTCTTCTCCCTTTGGCCTAGTCTGCAGTTTCCCTCACACTCCTTCAGCCTTTTTTCCGTTATTATTCCGTTGGTTGCGATTTTTACTCTCCCCCAAGTGCACGGTATGCCAAACATCCCTGGTGCTGGTAGTTGGACTCTTTCGTCTTCAACCGATCTGAGATTTTGTTATATTCTCTTGGTGAGTTCGAAAACCGTTTTGACGTTTTATTTTCCTGATAGATTTCCTATAAGGTTTCGTATTCTGTCTGACCCTAGGAATATATGATTGATACGTACATGCAACCATCTGAACTTGCTTCTCCTGGTTCATATATTCTTTGACTACGTTCAGTTAGAGTAGAGATGATTCCTCTCTTGTGACTGGGATGATGGTTTGATAGTGCGTACATTTTGTTTCAATCTTTCAGTCGTCGAAATGCATAACTATTAAACTTTCTTTCTACATCGACAATTGATTGAATCGCCAATAAAATCCACCCTTTCAAGAAAATCTGGTTTTGTTTCAATATCTTTCCTCCAGAGAATTCAGGATCGAAGCACAAGTCCGAATTACATTCATCTGTCACATACCGCCACGATTATCCAAGCGAGACCCGCTCGTGATTTATGTCCCAGTCATTTCTGAAGTTGGTATTTTCTGATGGAAAAGCCGAAGAATGGCCAGGAATTGCAGGCATTTTTTGTTTTCAGTCATTGCGGTCACGTTTCATATATAAAAGGCTATACTTAACTTTTCAATTTACTGACTTTCCATTTATTTCTGTGGGAACGAAGTCTTCCAGCTGTACCCGGAGAGCATAATTCAACAAGCAGTGATGTATCATTCGTCCATCAGTTAGAATATATTAGGAATACGAGCTTGTAAATCTATACGGATATTATAAATGTGGAAGTTTGTGAGGATGGATGATATGTATATTTGTGACTGTTTCACGCCTAAACGACTGAATGGATTGATATGAAACGTCACATAAATGTAGCTCATACTTAAGAATAACATATTACTCAACAAGGTTTTTTGTGACATAACGATAAGTATTTTAGGTAAGTCGGAAAAATTCTTGCTCTTGAGAGCTATCTTGGCGTGCATTGCTTATACCGTTGGAGTTATATGCAGATAATGTACTGTTAGTTTGTTTATCTCAAATTTATATCAAATTCATAGCATATATCTACCCCTTCATGTGGTAGCCACTCTATGAAAAATACTGAGTCATGGATATAATTGAATTTGATCCTTTTTTTTTACAATACGCATTTTTGTAAGAAAATCTGACAAAATCTCATAAAAATTGATACAATTGTCGATTTAAGTATTCAATATAGATGAACTTTCTTCTTCACATGGAGTAATTTGGACGAGTCGTTTAAAAGTTTTCACGAGAATATCAATTCGACACAACTCAGTAAGCCATTGTGCGTCCCGTCTACTGTTAGATAACGAGGGACGATGCGTGTAGTTAGAGGAGCGGTCCAAACAATGAAGTGCCATCGCCAAGGACGCGACCCGAACGCTGGCAGACGCCTGAAGGTAGACGTCGTTTACGGTTGTTCACTTGTCATATGTTCTTACTTACTGTATTTTCAAAGTAGAAATATGAATTTGTTTGAAATGCTCTGTCACGAAACTTGTGACAAACCAAATTTTACGCGGGCGTAGCCGCGGGCAACAACTAGTCTTCTCATAATAGTGACGTGACAATTCCATTTGTTCGTAGTTGTATAGAATGATAAGTAACGAATATGTTACGTTGTTTGTTGACATATATGGAGATTTAAAACCAGTCTGTCTGCAAAATTAGAAAATTAAATGAGATAGCCCAAGATTTCCCTTGATTGGGATGAATGGAATCAGAGCATGGGTCAAAACGTCCAAACGTGGAAATATATATTGTTAGTCATCTGGTTAACCGATATTTATTTGAAATTCCCTTAATTTGCATTTCTGAGGATTTTCCTGATATACTTTGATATCTCAAAAACTAAAGTACAGTTGAAAATATCAAATAATCAAGTGTACGATCTTCTCGTAACTTCTATTCATTGTGAAGAGTTTTTTAACTAGATCTTCCGATCTTTGATAAGTGATAACGGCCACCTTGTTAAAGCTTTATGTGTCAAATTTATTGCCATTTATTCAGTCTGTTTTGCCAAATCACCATGGACGGATATAGCATTCAACAGCACTTGAAAATAATTGAATTCTTCTTTTGAAACAGATGTTCCATTCGGGCAACGTACCGTTCGCCTCGCCCATTTTACGGTCGCATTAATCGTCTTAGCTGGAGGACATCCACTGTCTCAGTTGATGATTCACCAATACCCTCACGTTGATAAAGTGCAAGATCTGCTGTAAACATCGTCGCCTTCTGTGACAGTATACAGAAGAATTCGGGACAGCTGGTTTGACGTTGCTCACAAGAATTCGGCCTTCCACAGACCACAACTTGGCGAATTTCATGTCATGACTTGGGCCTGCACCCGAACAAAATTCAACTGACCCAGGAACATGGAATCTAAGAGCGTCCAATGCGTCCAAAAACACTACCTATGGGGTCTGGATTCACCTGTGGTGTCATTGGTCCATATGCCTTTCAGAACGATGTTAGCCAGGCACTTACGGTCAACGGCGAGCACTATAGAATTATGAATATCATTTTTTTTGACTCGAATGGGATGTTGCGGGCACCAATGACATGTAATTCCAACAGTACGGTGCTACGTGCCACATTGGATATTCTGCCTAAGCGATTCTAGGGCATGGTCATATCACGTCTAGGAGATGTGAACTGGCCAGCGGGATTGTGTGACTTGATCTCGTTGGACATTTTTTGTATGGTTTTCTCGAGTCGCAGGTGTATGCAAATAAGCCACAACTCACAACGGACCTCAAAGCCAACATAACCCACGCCATCACTCAAATTTATCCTGATTAATGCGTCAAATTCATAGAAATAGGACGTTTTGGATGCGCTCCACCTATAGAAGCCGTGGCGGATATTTGAATCATGTTCTATATCACATATAATGGTATCAATAGGTCTTTTAAACGTATGAAAAATCTCGATGATATCTCACACGCACTTATTTTATTGAAATATGCTATATAGTGGTAAGGAGAACAGAAATATGGAGTATATTTTATCACATCATCTACAAGCGGGAACATGAAGTCATTTCCAATTGAATATTTCCGGAAAAATTCTATATTTCTTTTTTCTTTAGATTAATTTTTAAACGATGACACAGAACTATCTGTGGACTTCTTTTCTGATGATTCATTGAATTATATTTAAAAAATTGTGTGAAATCACCAAAATAAACTCAATTTTCTCCACAGGGTAATATATTTATTGAGTATTCAGTTTCAATTTCTTTACCTCTATTAATAAAATAACTATAGGTAAAATTCCATAAACTACACCTCAAGATTTGATTTCAACAAATTTTATTTGAAAAATATATCACATGTTTCGCTAACACGATAGTTTATCAACAGTGATTTGAAACCTACTGTACTAGAGAAACATGTGATAATTTTCAAATAAAATTTGTGGAGATCAAATCGTGAGGTATAGTTCTTGAAGTTACTATGGATCTTCATGAAATAACGGCCAAATCAATCAGAAAAATACAGGTGAAAGTTGTGAATATGGAACAATTTAATTAGTGCATTGATAGTCATAAACATATGGTGGAAACATATCAGATTCAAAATAAATTCAGACCAGGGTCAATCATTTTTGAAACCAAAAAAAAAATAATAGAAGGATGATATCCATCAAAAAAGGAAAGGAATGTGAAATTAAACAAATAATAAATTATGGGCGATTTTGGAAGTGGAAGAGGGAGAGTTTAAATGGGTAAAAAATGGTTTATCACGATTTCCGGCAAAACCGCAAGTCCTATGGAAAAAAGTTGATTAGCAAAGTTGTAGGTCATAAAAAGGTTTACAACTTTTGTTCTCACAAGTATTTCAAATAACCTCAAAATTAAAGTGAAAAATTCAAATAAAAAAATTTTCTACAAAATTTGCTGAAAACTTACCTTTTCATTGAGTGAAAATGAGGCAAAGAATCTAACATTACAAATCAAATAAATTACAGGGTATTTGGGACATAAAAATTTATGTTTTCACCAATTTTCGTAAAAATTTCGTAATTCATTTTTCCTTTCATTCATTAATTCATCATGTTCTTCTCCTTTTTTGATGGCATTCATCCGACTATAATTTTTTTTCTGTTTTACCATTTTTGAAGGCTACAGTCCTGGTCTAATTTTCTTCATGATTGATTTGTGAATGCGTATGGTTAGAATCACGAATGGAATTGGTTGAAGAATCAAAAATAATAATACAGCATTATTTTGATAGACCATTGAAACTTTTCATGAATTCAATTCAGGTTCTTCTGATTTTTCTGTGGAGAAATATTACCAATAATGAAGAATGAAGAATGAATATTAATACTAATGAAATAATTTACATTAAATATGAAACCAAAACACATGTACAAAGTCCGCAATATAGTCAGTTGCTGTTTGATAACTATGTTGAACAATCACATTGTATTCAACTGTCACGGTTCATAAACAAATGCAACAACCGTGAATGGATATAATGAAACACAATTCAAAAAATGCACCCCTTATTTCTGTACTGCATTATTCCTAATTCAATTACGACACCGTCCATACACTCAACTTTTTTACGAACCATTATTACAAGAGTATTAAAATACCACCGAAAAGTGCACATAATAGGGCGTAAAGCCGCTATAATTCACCACCCCACGTCAAAACCACCCTTCATACAAGAATGTTAACCCCCTAAGGATCTATTTCCGCTGGTGGCATAACCCGCCACCGACCGTTAAACGAAGGGGGGTTTTTCCTAGAGAATATGACAGACGCCGCACGGCAATATATCTTTGGACGTCGAGGCATTGTCTGAAAGTCAAATTTCGAGGTTTATCGTGTCATAAACTTTTTGCCGGAATCCTAATGCATTAACGTGTTCTTGTCCCGCGGGGAGAGATGACGTGTCTTGGCGTTATTATATCAACGGTTGATTGTTTACTTCATCTTGACATCCCTGAGAGAGCAAACGTTTCAATATACAATGTTGCATGACAGAAAATGCGCCTTATAGAAACTATAGGGTTTTTCAATAAGCTCTTTCTATCTATAGATTTAAATAAAATAAAATTTGTGAGATATCATCGATAATTTTCATTCGTTTGTGGGACCTATTAATACCATTATGTGTGAAATATAACATCGTTCAAATATCCGCCCCGGATTATTCCGCATACTCCCGCAATTCAGGCTAAAACCACAAGGAGAAGTCAAACGAGATCAAATCAGACGATGTCGGTGGCAAGTTTACATCACCTCTACGTGAGATGACCATGCCCTCAAATCGCTTGTGGAGACTATCCAATGTGACATGAACTGTGTGGCACGTAGCGCTGTTCTGTTCAAACCACATATAGTTGTTGGTGTATATAGTATCCAATTCAGGCCAGAAGAAGTTGGTAATCATCG
>WOGP01003611.1:0-14960 GCA_015342065.1 Leptinotarsa undecemlineata
AAATGAGAACAATTGTCACTCACTCAAAGTCACATGAATTATCTATGTTGTATAACATGTATTCATCAGTAGAATAAAAACAGTGGTTCAAAAAAAATGATTTGAGTTTTTGCTTGAAACAGTAGAAACTGAGTTGTTTTATGTGACATGGTATGCCTGTCAAGCAGTTTTTCTAGCGTTTTCAACGCGAATGACATGAGACTGTCTGATTTTATTGAAGTTAATTGTGAGTTTGTGCTGTCAAAACTAACTTTCAATTACTAGAAAACCTTCTTCTACACATAACTTCAGTTGTTCCCACGTAGATGCTATGTATAGGATGGCAGTGTCATCCGCAAAGCTCAAAACCTTTACCTCTTGTATCAAGAAGGAGCAGTTCTTCCAAGTAAATTGTGAACGGGGCCTAGCACAGTTCCTTAGGGTATCTCAAAGCCCACAGTTTCCGGATTAGTTGTTGTATCACCTATCCTGACCCACTGTTCACAATCATTCAGATAACTTTTGAAGAGTTCATAAGTTGTTTCGTGAATACCAATGTTTTCCAGCTTTTCTAAAAGTTTAGGGTGACTCACTGTATCAAAGGCTTTAGGGAGATGTGATAAAAATGCACAGTGTTGGAATCTTTTTGCCTAAGGAATCTTAAATTTGTTATGTGAGTTGCGTCTCCTGTCAATAAGCAGTAGATAAGGATAACTTTAAAGAAGGAAAGTGGCTGTTATGAAAAGGGGATACAGTTCTTTAAATTCATTCATTATCCATTAAGTTATATATTCAATAAAGCAACTCATTCTCCAGTTGAAAGTTTCTGATATGTACTTGGTAGATTATATCTGTTAGTTAAATTTTTCCTACCAACATAATTATATAAATTCTTTAAAATAATTATTTATTCTAGTGTGATCAGATAGGCTTTCACAGCAGTCAAATTGAAGCTTATTTTTCAATTTTACATAAGATTGCAGACTTTGAAGTTACTATAAAGCCAATGTTTTCGAAACAATTTTTGTAATTGTTACACTAATAAAGTTTTATCAAGTTCATAGCCATTCAGTAGTAACAATAGTATGTCATATCTGTCCAATCTTCCAATACAAGTGATATGCATGTAAATTTACTGGCAAAATGAATTGGTGAAGATCATGCCACCTGGTTCTCAAGATCTGACAATCCTTTACTTATTTTCAAGAGGAATTATAAATAAATAAAATCGAATCAGAAAGTCTAGAAGATACCCCAATCACTGTATTTAGAGTAATCATAAAAATTAAAATATAGGTCTAACGAAATCTGATCAGTTAAAAATGTGTTTTTTAGAATATAGTTATTTATAATTGAAGGAGTTGGTGTATTCAATGATGACTTGGCGAATTTAGCTTTACAAGGTAGCTGTAGGAATTCGGTGCAACCAACTCTGCATACATTCTTTAAAAGAATAGTATAAATAACTTTATTAGTGAAGACTCCCTTGCCAAAGTAATGGTATAGGTGTTTTATCCCAGCTGTTGATTTTTTTCAATTCTCCTGAATTTTGTCAATGAAAATGTTCAGTTTTACTTTCCATATGTTCAAAATGTTCAATTCCTTCGTCAATATTATTTTCAGTTAACCATTCCGCCATGGCCTTTATACCGAAGAAAACCTCTAAACTGGCAGCCTGTTAAAAATTCCGCTGAAGGACAAGTTAAAGATGGTTCCAAAAAGGGAAAGAAGAAATAAAATATTTTGTTGGAATACAGTAACAGTTTTGTTTTTTTAATCTTCCGTTTTGTCAAGGAACCTATTTATTTTGATGAACAACACCTTATGATTGTGAAATTTAGTTGATTTCATGTATTCATCTCTCAATGGGATAATCTGAAAAAAAATCCAATTACTTTATTATTTATTCAGTGAAGGAAGGTGTTTGGATTTATGCACCCCCATTGGTCATTGGCTTTTTACTTCTTTAAATAAAAAATAAGAAAAAAAGATGTAATCATGCACAGAAGTTTTTTTTAGATATGAACTGGAAGGAAAAGCCTTTCCAAAACAACTACTTTCAGATGAACATTGAATTAACTGAAAATCACTACTTTATGTATATTGAATAGAATGAAAATCACTTTTTCTTATTCAGTGTTCATTCCAAAAATTCAAAATGGTGTTGGAACAGATATCATTCATAGAAACGCTACCGAACATAATATATGAAAGAGTATTAATGTAAATATTCAGTCACATGTAACAGTATTATCCTTAATGGAGCATTTCTGAAAGTTTCATGTTGAAAACACTGGTCTTTAACAGCTTCTTCATCAACTTTGTATCTGAAAGATATTTCTGTGTATGATGTGAACTTCTTTACAGAGCTAATTTTGAAGTTGGTTCTTCCAATTTTTTCCACAATTATTTTTAAAGATGGAGAAGGTATTGATTATACCTTCCTAACACTTGCGAGTTTCTCTTACAACTTCACATATGCTTTTAATGAGGTTAAGGGTAACTTCAACTTGAAATAATGAATCAATAAGCCACCTATTCTCTGTCGAGCCCAAAGATGACGTCATAAGGGGTTTCGCTTAATTTTTGGAGCCTTGCTATCCTAAAACTGGCTTTTGTCAGAGACAAATAATTGATCGCCTTGGGGAGGCTCTTTAATATTCGAAGATCGAGTTCTCTGTCGATATCATAGATGTCATCATTCAAGAAGGTTGAAAGTGTTTAGCCTTCTTGGTCATCATCATCACTAACTTAAAAGTGCTGTATTTGTGTTAATTACTTTCCTCAGTTGAAATAAAATTAAATGTTTCCTTTGACATTTATTGACAAAACTGTTTTTCTTTTTTCAAATATAATAACAACTAGATAAAATAAAATTATAAATCAACTCGACCAAATAACATCGAGCAGACACTCAGAAATAGACCATTCTGGAATAGGAATAGTGCCAACTATTCCTATATATCTACTATAAATGGTTGACTTGAAATTGACAGTATGCAAAACAGTTGTAATCCTGGTACAAGCAATAGATAACAGCAACATGTCAAATGCGCCTGAATAATGAAGCAACGACCGTATAATTAGAAGAAGAATAATTCAAATTATCTTGATACCTATTCGATATCTCGAATTATTATAATAATCGAATTATCGATTATTTTCAATTCGAATTATCGATTATTTTCAATTCGAATTAGCTATCACTATTCAGGACACGTCAACGTTACTACAACTGCTTGGACAATAAATACAATGAAAACAATTTTCAAACAGCAAATGAAAATTGACAAACATCAACTGGATATGACAATTGACACCAATGACTCAATGACAAATACAGAAGATTGTCAACTTCTGGGAAAGAACGTTTTTGGCTTTCTACTACTCCATCTTGATACAAAATCTTCCAAAGAAAGGAAGGAAGTAATCAATTTAAAAATAAGTAACTCTTTACATGGATGTGTAGATCATGCAAAGAAGTAACTTTCAGATACAAACTGAAAGATAGTCCTCCTGAAACAGCTAATTTCATATAAACATTGCATTACACGAAAGAAAAAAAATTCTTTCGAAACAAATACTTTTAGGTGTATGATCACTGTCAACTTCATTGAATTAATTTTGCTCCAAATGGAATCCTGACTGTATACGGTGCATTGTAGACTATTTCTGAATTTGGATAATTAGAAAGGGAAAAAAGTCACAAGATGAATTTCTTTTACTGTCTGAAATGTCATTAGAGGCTCACTCATTAGAATGAGAAATGCATGCATCTTCCCTGTTGGCATCACTGGCTGGCTATACCCACAGCTTTGTCTTCCAACTTCCGGTTGTTTTCCTTTTTCGTTCTATTATAGTCGCTTGCTTATTATTCTAGACATTCAATTGATATTTATTGGTGGGTGTATAATTGTAGCGGTGGTAGCCATTTTATTTCTTGTATTTTCGTAAAAGTTTTGAAAATGTCAGGCGGCGGTCGCAATGATTGTAGAATTTATGTAGGAAATCTTCCTCCAGATATTCGTACAAAAGATATTCAGGATCTCTTTTATAAATTTGGTAAAGTCACTTTTGTCGATTTGAAAAATAGACGCGGTCCCCCATTTGCCTTTGTGGAGTTTGAAGATGCAAGGTAAGAAAACATTCTGAATATGTTATCATCATTTTGTGCAGGAGTAATTAGTTTTATATCAAATATAAATTCTCAGAGACGCTGATGACGCAGTCCATGCCAGAGACGGTTATGATTATGATGGCTACAGATTGAGAGTTGAATTTCCCAGAGGGGGCGGAGGCCATGGTGGTTTTAGGGGCGGTGGCAGAGGAGGTGGCGACAGGGGTAGAAGTTCAAGAGGGCCCCCGGCTCGCAGATCCCAATTTCGAGTTTTAGTTACAGGTACTTGACTTTTTTAATAATATTCTGGATTTACCTATAAACATTGAAGGTATATACTTGTTAGTCTACCTTTTAAAAAACTTTTGCATTCAGATTATGAAAAATCTTTCAGAAAAAAAATCTTGGGATGAAGTGGAATGATGTACCTATTTCCATTTATTTTACTTCTGACATTTGACAATATGAGTGTGCAATTATTATGATATGGATACTGAACATTTCTATCATTTTCATGTGTTTTGATTCCCTTTGTAGTTGTTATCTCTCATTTCTCCTCAATTTTCAGAATCTTGAAAATGCTTGCGCAAATTGTTTATTTTGCTTTCATGATTCCACCTAAAGGAAATAAATAAGACCTGCTGCATCCAACTCAAATTATAATTAACTTTGTGACGACTAAATGTTGGGTTGACAATAATTGAACTCCCATTCAATAACCTCAATTCAACATTTTGATTTAGACTGTAGATAATGGGGTCTATAATAGAATATTACATTCTTTCTGCAGAGTTGATCACTTTAAAATCAGTTCTCACTCATCTTTTTTAGAAGATTAAAGCTGTACAAAATTCAATAATATTTTTATATTTTAGGAATATGCAATACATTTCACAATAAAATTGTGTAATGAAACAATTGACTAACAAGTGGTGTTATATATTTGTTGTGGATATTACCATTAAAAGTTACAAAAATTCAGAACTTACCTGATGTCCTGATATCTATATATAAGTTTAATTTTTTTTCATAGGTTTGCCACCTTCTGGTTCATGGCAAGATCTAAAAGATCATATGAGAGAAGCTGGAGATGTGTGTTTTGCTGACTCTTTTAAAGATGGCTCCGGCGTCGTTGAGTTCTTGAGATATGAGGACATGAAATATGCCATAAAGAAATTAGATGACTCGAGATTCAGATCTCATGAGGTAATTGATTATTTTGGTAACTCAGTAATATTTTCTTAATGTCTTTATTTTTATTTAGGGAGAAGTTTCATACATTCGCGTAAAAGAAGATAAGGGAGGCAGTGAAAGGCGATCCGGTGGTAGATCAAGAAGCAGATCATTCTCACCACGCCGTCGAGGTTCACCAACTTACAGTCCTGTGAAAAGGAGTTTTTCCAGAAGCAGATCACGTTCATAATTTCCGTCTATATTCAATTTGGACAGGATATTATGTACGTATATTCGCTGCTGATGTCTTAAGCTTTCGGTTACAATGTTGTTTTCAATTTAATTGTTTTGGAAATGTTTGACTGACTTTTGAAAATTGATTTTAATTGAGTGATGTTCATATTATACATTCCTCTATTTTCAAGGCGAGAAATGACTTTTTCTCTGTGCCAAGAAATTTCAAACATCATAAGTTTTGAGTCTCATATCTAGATAAATTTTTCTTGGCACACAGAAGATTATATCAGTTTGACAATTCTGTTTCATAAACATGGTGACCATTGAATCCCATTTTTGAAATAAGTAGTAAGTGTAGGCACTAATGTATTTTTTCTGATTTTGGTACATTTGCTGAACCTGTATCAGCGTTGGACGATTTGGAAATAAAGAAAGATTAAAATGACGTATATTCTATTACACCTGTGGAAGAGGAGGGAATGATGTTGGAAGGATTTTTGCTTAAGGAAATCGAGGGATTGTGGAAATGAACAAGGGATTTTCAAATTTTAATGTTTTTTGAAGGGATCAAATTCTTAACCTTGTTGGATTTTCGTGGAACAAGTTTTTCAAATGTTAATTGCGAGACTTAAGGATTCGAAATCATTAGGAATCACGGGATATGGATATTTTCAAAGGATTTTGAAACATTTGCTGAACTCCACCATCCAACGCTACAGTGTCTATTTCATAGCGATATTTCAGTTGCTTCATCTTTATGGCTGGTTCATTTCTATAAATAATTATCTTGAAGATGCAACCATAAAAAGAAATTTTACTAATTACATACCATAAAGTTCTTATAGTTTTTTCTGTGAAGATGCGGAGAACTTGTAATTACTACTACCAGAATTTTCAATTCGCTATGACTTAGACCTATACATTTATTTTTCACAAATTGGATGTAACGACAATATCTTGAGGAATTTCTAAAACTTTTGGAGGATTTTGCATGAGTTGGATAATTGAAACTAATGGAAAAGGAAAGGAACAGCACATTTTTCAATAGGATTTCCACTTTTTTCAGAATTGGAGGCATAGTGGTAAATAAAACCCTTTATTTTTCCTCTTATAATAACTGCTCTTTATGATTTATGCTTGTCCGGATACTAATTTTTTGAAATTATTTCTGTTGTTTTCTTGGCAGTGCATGTGAAACCGAATCCTAACACAGTGAAAACTCCATCTTTATTGGATAAAAACAAAAAAATACTTTTTTTAAGATGTATAGCGAGTCAATAATACCAAACTAAAATTTTGTTTCATTTTAAATAATTAACAGCCCCCCCTCCCACCTCTATAGCGGTACCTCGTGATAGATTGCTTGATATGTATTTAAATTAATTTAAAATTTCACAAACTACACCTTAAGATTTGATCTCCACAAACTTTATTCAAAATATTTTTTTTTGTAGTGAAAACGTACGTTTTCACTAAGAAAAGCTACTGTGTTAACATGTCATAATATTTTTTTAAATAAAGTTTTAAAGTAGAGATCAAATCGTGAGGTGTAGTTTATGAAATTCCTATGGATCCTTATCAAGTAACTCTTGAACCAATCAGATAATTGCAAATTATCTATTCAACAGATCACAGAAGTGGTTCCCAACTTTTTAGATCTATGTCCCCTATCGCACAAATCATTTCCATTGATGAGAACTAATATAAGACTCGTCTGAGATATAAACATTACGAATTTCCTTTTCAAGATATGTCTTAAGTATCTACCAAAAACCACACTAACAGATGCTCTCTATTCAGACAGAAGATTTTATAAATCTCTAATCCTTTACACAAGAATTTTTGGGCTCGTTTGTGTAGAATATGGTATTTGAAATTGGTACTGATAAAATTGCTCACTTTGATTTTCAATTTGGCTGGGATTTCAGAAATGATGTTAGATACTTGATTAATTTAATGTCTTGAATTCGTCATGTGGTGGGAAGTGTGCTGTCAGAATGCAAGTCATTAGTTTAAATTAATTTTGTTAGGGCATTTTTGTCACCTATATCAAATTGTTTCCATACTTTACTGTTTTTTTCAATATCCATATTTGATAGCACCAGCATGAACTTTAAATTGATGATTGTACTTGCTTCTAGATAATAGTTGTTCAATAGGAAAGTCTGATAATTTTTGTGGCAAATATACAGGACTTCCCAAAAATATCCCGCCTTGAATATTTCTGAAATGGACTGTCTCTCAGCTTTTTAAATGATAATTTACCATGTGACACATCATCTGAAAGGCCTGATGAACACAAAGAAAATATGGTTGTCTACTTGACGAACAGTTTGAAATGTTTACTATTTACTTTTATTCAGATACACATATCATTGTGTTTTGGCTTGGAAGGAGACATTTAGAAGACAATTTGTAAAAAAAAATGTGTAGAAAACTTCCAAGGAATGTTCTGTCATTTTTATATTTCCACCTGTTTCGAAAATTATGTCCCTTTGAAAACTCATGGGTCATGTGGAAGTGGAGTTACAAATGTCGTGTCACCTGATTTTAGGGATTTTTGATAATGTTGCTTTCTGAAATATTCAGGGCATGAAGGTTTGTTGGGAAATCCTCTAGGTTATATTAATGTGTCTGAAAAATTGGCTCTTAGAACATGTTCATGTCATTATTTCTGTGTGTACTTAAATATTACCATCCAAACTCAGAAGTGGCATGAAGTATGTAAAGACATTGATAATAACTATTTCCTAAAAAGTTTACCTACACTACAGCAAGGAGTTGTAGGTGAGACGTTTCAAATGTTTCTTTTTGAATTGAGGCACTCATGAATAAATATTGTTGCTTGCAACAGGGTATTAATTATCTTTATTTGCAATATGGTAGGTCTCACATATTTTGGAGACAAAAGGAGGATTGAAAATTCCTTGGAGAATGATAGGATATATCAAGTAGCTATAGTTTAATTGCTGTAAGGACCTCGAGGGAATATTGCATATACTTTCGTACCTTTCCTAGGATTTTCATAGGATCTGTGGAAAGCAAATAGCCTTTTCATCAAAAAGGACTGTTCTGGATTTCAGGTATTTTCAATTTGGTTCATTCGCCATAATTTTACATTTTTGTCTGTTATTTCAACATTTGCATGTTTTTCTTTCAATAAATAATCTAATAAAATATGAAGTGAGTTTTATTTTATTTATAAAAACTATTACAAAGAATTGCTTGGAACATAATTTTATCTCAGCAACTAATTTATATATAACCTTACAATATCCAATGGCCTTGCTGGTAAGTTTGTGACAGGACATCTCTGATTTTCATTCAGGAACCTCAAGATGCATCTAAAGCAAAATATGTATCTGAAAAAAAAGATTTGTAGTATACTCTCAAATGCTGCGAGACTAAAATATTTCAAGATGAAAACGTCGACTTGGTAGGTGGAATGCGCACCCAGAAGAGTAATAATAATAACGTTTGTCATTAGATCCAACAGGAAGTTATGCATATAAATAAATATAACAAAAATTTAAAAAAAAGTAATAGACAAATTATAATTTAAATACATTTCCTCAATTCAATAAAAACGGTCGTGTTGAAAAAATATTTGCTAAACAGGGGGTATCCTCTCCAAAAAATAAATCCATAAGATAGGGTTGGCTGTATTTGGGCAAAGTAGCAAACTCTTTAAGTAATTCAGAGTCAACTGAATCATTCAATATTCTAATAGTACTCATATGACATTCAAATAATTGCATCAGTTGCTACCCCCCCAAAAATTAGTACTTGAGCATACAGGAGCAGATTTTTAAGCACGTTTTATGTACATATAATTACGGTGATGTTTTTCTGGTGATTGGGAAAAGTACTAAGTTTTACCTATACAAACTCATATCTACTCAATATGCTTGTGATCTACTCGATTGATTTCAGCATGGTCCTGCTGATGCATGAAAAAGAAACATATGCAAGACCAACCTCTGTGAGGTATCTTCCATAAATGTCTGTCGGGAAAGAAGTTGTTTTCTGGCAGGCATTTACCATAAACTACTGTGCAGGTACGATGGAAGAAATGAATGTTTCAAGATTTTATTTCAAAATATTTATTCTCTTATGAAAAACCTAAATCCGATATGCCACATTTTTACTGAATATTTCAAAAAAGCTCAATGAGAAATAGTAAAATTAAAAAAAGTATTTTCAAAGCACAAATGCAATACTCTTCTGAAGCGCATTTCACCAACCAAGTTGGCGTTTTAAGAAAATGTAGAAAACTATATCCCAACTCTAAAACTGGTTTCTATTCATATATAACAAGATAAACTTTCTGATACACATCAATGATATATTTTGGGTAGAAACCTGGGCGAAAATTTTTCGTGCAAGTTCTTGTACCATGAATCTGTGGCACAACATAACGTAGAATAAAATCCACTGACTTCTTCCCGAATCATCACATTTGAAGAAAACTAATTCATCAATACTCACCCAGATACTTGTAAAACAGTGGGAATTATCCAAGACTTCAGACAGAGTGGGCATTTACCATGGTAAGATTTTGCCTTGTTGTCAAGCTGAAATAAAAACAAAATTATGTAACTACTCTTGAATCATTAAATATGAAATTGAAATAATACAAATAATTTAGGTAAAAGCAATAATCTTTTCTCAACAAATTTTAAAAAGTTCTAAGCCAATATCATTACAGATATTTGAAAGTTTTGAACAACAAGCAATATCTGATGAGGCAGATAAAAGATATAAAATACAGTTGAAGAGTTTGCCATGAAAATTTTATGATGATTTATAAAATTAGTTTTGATTTCTAAGTGAAATGGCAAGTCTGCTGACAGTACCAAGCAATCAAAGGATACACCTCACTACCTCAAAGGCCTGAAGAGGTTCAGGAGTTCTGTCATAAGTTACTTGAAGCAGAAACGCTATTATTCTTTCAATTGTTGGATGTAATAACATGTATTAGTTTTAGATACTCTTTCAATTGTGCTTCTCAGATTTTTAAATTCAGCTCTATACTTAAATTCTTGTCTTTGTATTAGAATACTGTTTTAAGATTTGTACTGTACCTCAATATTTAAATATTTTCATCCCCCCGATTTATAGACATTTTAAATACATTTTAACTTGCTTTTTTAAACCTGTACCTGATATTTGCTGTGTCCTTCCTGTGATAATCGTTTAAGTCATTGTAAGTCATTTATAAATAATGTTTACAACTTATGATCTCAAGGAAACTTAGAAGTAGTAGAGTAGTAGAAACCTGTGATCTGTAATTTTTCAACTCTTAGGATATTTATGGGATCAGTATTACCAGTTTTAATACATGTCAAGCACACCTGACTTCCCTGTCGATGATAACGATGGTAAATGATTCATAGTTGTACATTAAATAAAAATGTACTATAAAATTCCCATGAGTCTGAAGAGTTATTACTTGCATGATTAAGCCTATTACGGTTTAAATAAATTTTATAATGACAAGTAATTTTATGAACGGTAGCATTTACTACAATATGAGATATGACATTGAAGAGAGTATTAATCTGTATACTATTTGTTAGGATAATAAACACATCTCTCTCTGGTGTATTTTTAGTTTAGTAACTACAGCTAAAATCGGTCTCGAGACTTTTGACGCATATGTTTTCCTCTTATCAGATTTTTTTTGCCTTTCATAAACAATAATTGTGCATTTAAGTTTGTTATCAGAAGAAACAAGCGAGAATGGAGCTATTGTTAGAATAAGTGATGTTATACAACAAAGAGAAAAAATGTTCTACTTTCAATGCAATGTTGAGAATCATATTAAGAAGTTTTCCTGGAAAGTAGTAACTACAGAAAAATGTGAGATTTTCCCAAAAGTAAATGTCCATAATAAGATCCTGAAAAAATACAAAAATGTGTATGCAAAATATAGCTATTTAATATTGCTTTGGAAACATTTAACAATGTTAATCAGAGTTTAGAAACACCTCTTACAAGTTTTGGTTAGGAAGCTCTAATAAAGAGAATATTGTTTGTTTATATTCTGAATCTTGTAATTTTTTGTAACTGAAAGTCAAATTTCTATATTCAAATTGATACTTATTAAGATTTTTGTGCATTTAATTATTTAAAAAAAGGGTATTTCTACCTAAACCATGCTAATAGGTATATAACTGATCATAAAAGCCCAAAATTGTGATTAAATCATAAAACACTTTTTAAATAAAAAAAAATAAAGGAATAAATTGATGAACCTGCAGAAAATACCCGAATATTTTTTATAATGAGTTGCTAGACTGAGCAACAAAATATTTTCATAGTATATGTGGTTGTTAAGCTGAGCAATACAACATTGCTCTCTATGATCATTACCGACTTGCAATTTGACATATGCACTTACCCATTTCTTTGTAAACTCAAGCAAGCAATAACCTCAGATGCGTAAAAAATAACATATTCTACTGGCAATACATCTGTGAGCTTTTTCCATTCCTTGTATAATTGCTTATTAATTTTGCAATATTTTTTCCTGTCTCCTCTCGAATTTTCTCTCTCAACTAAAAGACTTGCTAAATCGGTATTTGTATTATTTATCTTTCTTCTAACTTCTACTTTATCGAAGAGATTGATGCAGAATGTCATATAATGTTTTAGCTGAGATTTTGTAATATATTTTTGTAATCTTCTTATTTCATTCTTAGCACTCCCGTGCCAGTAGTCATATTCATCATTTTCTAATATCTTACTAACACTTCTACTACATAAAATGTTTTCCAAGTTACTCTTCAGCACATTTTCAACATAAGATTTAAGTTTAGTCAAATAACCTGAATTTCTTTTTGAATTCTCCATGATATTGTTAGTGCGAAGCACAAGAATGTCCCGAGAGCTATGAACTTCTGGAGATGGTAATGAAGTAGACTTTTTCTCAAATATGTCGTCATCAATTTCCAAAATTCTAATTTCTAAAGAATTATTTTCCCTTCTTTTTATATATTTATTACATAGTTTATCCCATTTATTTTTTCTAGCCTTTATAATACCTAAAATAATTAATTTTTTTATAAAATCCATTAATTTAAAATGTAAATATACCATCTGAAACACTCATTTTCACAGGTATCATGTACAGCCCCTTTCCAATATACTTGGAAATTTTGAAGGTTAAACGTTAAACTACAGAATAGTAAACACAGACATATAAATATGTTTTATTTTTTTTATTTTATATGTCTGTGATAGTAAAACATTCCATTTATGTTAACTGTTTCCCGCCTGAAAAAGTAGCACCGGAGCAATAAACCTTGCATTGCGTTCATGAATTTACTACTACTGATCACAGAACTCATAAACTTAGCTGCATTCGAGTCGACACCCGATGAAGTTCTGAATCATGTTCGTAAATGAAAATCCAAAATAGAAAAATTCGTGATTCCGTAGTTGAGACGTTCATTGTAACGTTGTAATTGTAACTACAAATATTGAAAATATAGGCGATGAGGAAAGTCGTAAACAAAAATAGTTGCACATTTATACACGACACAGAAGAAAAATGTCATTAGTGCGCATGTGCGAACTAGAAGTTAGCCAGTCCCCAGAAGTTCCGAATCATATATAAAAAAAAAACGAAACAGTTTGGGAAAGATAATGGAACTGTACTAAATTAACTGAAACACATTTTAATAACTGCGTAAGATCAAACTGTAGCAAATTAAAAACGAAAACAAATCTATAAGTTTTCGAGTACTGTGTACTGTGCACATACATACATAGTGGACAGGTTAACAGCAATCTATTCGAATGAAGCACCGCATATTAGGTTTGTTTTGGTTCTAACATCCAAAACTGTTTGGAAACTGCGCAAAACATGATACGTACAAACAAAAAATCTCAAACAGTCCGAAATGGTCTCGGACACTTGTTTAAACCATAACGCTCTTGAGGAGACCACTATGCCACCTATCGTATATATGAAGACGAGTAAATACTATTGATTATGTCCATTTTGTTATGTAGCGTATCGTTATAGTCAGTTCAAATGCTATTATCTACCATCAATCATCAATTAGTCAAATCAAATTAAAAAAAAAACAAATGGGCAAATAGCCCAAACAAATTTCCACATGAATGCGCATGAGCAACGGGAACAGTTCTCGAGAGCAAGAACGAAACCGGAACAGGGGATTCATCAGTCCGAAATTATCCTCGATAAACCAGAACGCTCTATATCACTATATCAACTGCGCATGATCCTGACGTGCTAGAACCTGAATTTCGTAGAACCAGGACACACCTATAATTTCAATCGACTTCCTAAAATTCGTTTGATCGATGAATTACATCAAATGACTACAGGACGTTTTGAATATGTCAGACGAAAAAATCGTATAATCGCTGTATCTCTGCAAATCATCCAGTCATAGTAGCGGCACATAAATCAATGTGCGTATCATACAAAGGGAATCAAGATATTGTTATTCAATTTATTTTTTTTCCTCGTCTTTTTCAGTTAGAACACTCGCCAACGAAATAACTCATTAAAGCACAATAGATAAAAACTGTATAAGTATAAGAATATTATTATATAATATTACACAATAGCCTTGTATACAGTTATATATTGATTAGCTATCATTGCGCTGAGATACGGACTGGATTGTTATGCCCATGATTTGTACAACAACGGCAGCAATAAATACACAAGCGAGTCACTTGACACTTCAAGAAGAGTACTTTGACTACGCCACTGAAGATGACCGCAGTTGCAGTTGAAACGTTTGAAGATTATAATGATGACTTTTGGTATTGAACAACTTGTTAGTGATTCGACAAGAATAACTTTCAATAACTAGTTCTTCACTCATTGATTATGTGATAATAAAAGTAGTCTAAAAAATCCTATTAACCATGAGCCTAAAATAAGTAATCACTCAATAATTTCCGTTATTATACAAAAAAGTGACTTTGCTATATCTACCCCTTTTTTCACACGAAGAATAACTGATGAGGGTTTTCATAGTCTGGTTGAATAACTTCCACTGACGTGAATGAAATTTACCATAATATTGAATCAAAGTGCAGATTAATTTTAAATGAGATAGCATCTATTGAAAACACTTTCCCAAATTCCCATCACCAGAACAAAAATTACAGTCTCTTGATGCGTGTTTCGCTAACCAAGTTAGCGTCCTCATGAGATCATAATGACTAAATTTTACTACTATTTTAGTGTTTTTATATGCTAGTGGCCTAACTATTACCTGTTAGTAATTATTAGTAAGTATTAATTATTAGTAAGTAGCTGGATCACTAGCATATAAAAACACTAACATGGTAGTAAAATTTAGTCATAATGATCTCTTGAGGACGCTAACTTGGTTAGCGATACGCGCGTCGAGAGATCGTAATTTTTGTTCTGGTGTTGGGAAAGTGTTTTCAATAGATTCATTTT
>WOGP01003612.1:0-14960 GCA_015342065.1 Leptinotarsa undecemlineata
TTGAAGAAACAACAAATTGTATAAATCTTATCTTATCTAATAAAATCCAGAATTAATGACTTAACTATATATTCATTAGCACTTTGATATTCACTCAGTTATGTTTTAGAGTTCCACAACAAATTGGTAACTATGGACCCCAATTACCCTATTTTGGAACAAACTCATTGATCTTCTGGAGATTATTTTGAAGAATTATTTTGGACAAGAAAATCTCCAGAAAATCAGTGAGTTTAATTCAAACTACCAATTTTATTTCTATGTTTTATGATTTGATATCATTGAATAAATAATTTTTGTTACAGTATTGTTTAATTTCGAGTAATTTTTGGTGCTAACAAAAAATAAAAATAACTTTGCACCAAAAACTATATTTATTTCACTCTTCATAAAAGTTTACCGTGAGTAACACCATAGTTGTGTAATTTGTAGTATTGCCGGCTTCTAAAATGATCCGTCGTATACAGGAGGCTGTCTATTTATCATTTTAGCAAATTATTTTTCAGTAATCATTCAAAACATGAGTGAAAAAAATACAACTCCACTTAGATGGTCATGACTTCAAATCTAGATGTATTTTTTAATGCTGAACTACTTTTTCAAATGACATTTCCCGAAATTTTTCAAAATAAGAGTACTTTACTCTTGTTTCGAAATCAAATATTTGAGGGATACTCGTATATTACGTGTGTTTTACTGTATTTCGTAGGTGTAAGTTTAGTTTTAGAGGATACCCAAACTTTCATCAGGAATAACATTTTGTCGAAAATTCCTTAATAAATAAGTTTCCAATATGGTGCATACTTTGGGGATGGCACTGTATATTCATTAACTTTCATTTTCCAATATCTTGTCCGTCGGAATCAGTCTAGTGCATTCAAAAAACGTTCGTTATTTTTTCAATAAAAATACCGTCACTCTAAGAATTTTCTCAAATATCTATTGCAGAGATAGCCTAATTCTCTTCGATTTCCTTCTTTGAATGAGATATATTTTTTCGTTTTTAGTCGATCGATCACGTCAGTCAACTACCCAGAAAGTAATATAGCGAATAAATGCTCCCCAAGATAGGTCGACGACTATCGATCATTCTAATTCCATACAATAACAATTTCTTTTCCGCTCTCGCCTATAATTCACCAATTTGCATGTTTATCTAACTCATTTGTATCCCAAGCGTGAACGGTTTTTGATGTGATGTCGGATCACGTTACATAAATAGCCACAGGCGGGCCGTTAAGTGCCGTAGCCCGATTATGTCGCGAAAGAGGGCCCCTTTAGTTTTGTATCGAAATGACATTTTACGAAAAGATTGATATTAGTCCGAGGTATATGACTTTGCTGTCATTTTAGATATTTTTGATGGATTTACATTATCCAGAAGAAAAGAAATGATTACCCTTTACTTTCAATTCGAGCAATGATTGGAGACAAATATAGAATGTGAGCCGTGTATCTAAATTGAACGAAAAGTGAATCAACAAATTTCATTTTTTTGAGTTTCTCCTGTAAAGATAATGGCATCTCTTCCTACAAAGACGCCATCTATAGGATCCACGGAAGACTCATTTTTGAATATTGAAGATAAACGAAGTTCCCCATGGCGGTCAGTTGCAAAGTTTGTCTTCTGTCTTTCACTCCAGCTTTCCATTCAAAACAACTAGATGAACTCATAATCTAATATCAAGTGTCTCTATCACAACCCGTCAATGACTCAACAGTGATGATACGCTCTGTAGCTAACTACAGTCGATGTCAAAGCTTGACTTTGCAACTGAGCCCCTTGGGAAGCCTCACATATCTTTGATTTCCTAGGATCGAGTATTTTGTTAATCCCGTAGATGACGTTTTCATAGGGGTGGCTGTCTTCATCTTTACTTCAGGATAGTTGAGAGGTTTAAAATAGCACCACTGATGAGACCTTGGTGCTGGGAAATACTTTAAAGATTATCAACTTTTCTTTCCAGATGTGGATATGGATATTGAAGTCACTGAACAAGTACGGTTTTAACATAGTGAGTTGGTTCAAGTGGAAGGAAAAGCTCTTTGGAGTTGAAGACCTTTGAATGAGAACTAGGGTACTAATTGAGAGAATTGTAGATTTATTTCAATGATCCGTTCAAACTTGTGATTCACAGCTTCTTCACTTTGATGGAAAAACTGTCAATTGGATAATCGGTTGAAATGAAGAAATACATGGAATTGTTAAAATACTGGCTATTGTGGAGAAACCAACAAGAGATATCGGTCTGGCTGAGATACTTCAGAAGTAGTATGGAACAATGGAGCTAGCTCTAAATATCCCAATACCCTAATACCCCAACAGCATTATACATTCCACAAAATACTCCATAGATAATTAAAATTCTATTCACCAAGAGTGTTGAGCAGTTACTTTTGAACATTTAGGAATGGTCCTTGACCATATGGAAAAAGATCTTTGGGATAATGAATAGGTATATCATAAAATTGAAGAACATATAACATCCGGAAGGTAGTACGACCCCACATAGAATAAGTACCGATACAACAAGTGGTATTTTCTCTTCGTCAAACAAGTCTTGTCGATAGTCCAGATAACAGAAAGTAGGACTAAGTACAATAAAAATATGCTCATATCTGACAACACCATCTGTAGCAGCTCCATTATAATCAAGACAGTGTTTGCAAACAACTTCAAATTTTGCATTCACAGTATATGGGTGGAATCAAGAGACTGTTCATTAGCGAGCACCAAAAATTTTCAGGGAAAATGGGACGGCAATTTCAGAATATCGAAATATTATCGGATTACTAATATAACATAAAGTAATCTGGAGCAGAAAACATCCACAGTGCGAAACATCAGTTCAAAGGAAAGTTTAAAGAAGTTGGGTTTGTTTCGAACTCAGACACATTCAATCAGTTAATTTTGTGGATATGCAAGGCGTGGAATTTCAAATCGAATTCGAAAATGGAAAAATGGGTCCAATTGACCAAAAAGTGTTGAAGTATCACGCCTGAGTCTGAGTTATCACTCACTTAAAAGTTTTATAATTCAAGAAATACAAGAAATGTTTGTGTTATTTTTTAGCGGAATAGATTATCAAATATTCTGAATCATATTGAAAAAACTTATTTTTTCACAAAAAAAAAACTCTATGATAAGCAAACAAAAGGTTAGGTCAGATGAAAATATATTGGTTCAGAAACTTTTAGAAAGCCACACATATATTACTTTTTTTTATCCCTGACAGAACAACTGCCAGTCAGAATAAAAAAACTAGTCTTTTGAAATACAAAAACAAAATGAAGAAAAAAGAATTGAAACATCTTATGTTTTCTACCATTTTTATTTATAACAAACGTTACTGCAGTTTCGTCATACAAGGACATACAATAAACGAACAAACAATAAACTTCATTGTGGTATTATTGTGGTAGAGTAGTAAAAAACATGAAAAGTTTCAATTCTTCTTATTATATGAACAACTAGTTACATACTTTGATGAAAATAATTTATTCATCGAAAATCAGTCTGGTTTTCGTAAGAATCAATCATGCGAAATAGCGTTACAACCAACAGTCACAGAGTGAAAAAAAGTATTGATGAGAATGAATATATTGTTGCTATATTTCTAGATTTCAAGCGTGCCTTTGAAATAATTATTAGAAAAATTATAATCAATAAACTGAAGTATCATGATGTGAATGGAAAAGCTTTAAACTGGTTAGATAGTTATCTTGAGCAAAGACGTCAAAGGACTATAATTTGTTCTTGAAATTATAATTGACATAGGTGTACCACAAGGTAGTTTAAGACCACTGCAATTCATTATTTATATAAACAATATCAAATATATTCCTGGTTCATACCGTATTAATTTAGTTGCTGATGATACCCTAGTATATACGGAAAACTGTGATTTAAAAGAAGCTGTACAAAATATAATTATATTTTTGAAGAACGTTGAATTATATCTACGTGTGAATGAACTCAAATTGAATATCAATTAATTTAAGCCAATGATTGTTACAACAAATTCGAATCAAAGAAAGATTGATACTAATGACGTTAATATCAGCATATTCAATAATCGACTCCAATTGTAAATGAAATTAAGTACCTAGGATTCATTATGGACCATCAATTAAATTTGAATGAGCATGCCGAATATACCATTAGAGAGATATGTAAGAAACTGTATTTCTTCTCCAGAATTTCAAATTATTTATCAAGCTTTGCTAGACTAACATGTTACAAATGCATAATAAGGCCACACTTCGACTAATGTGCCACACTGATGTATCTATTCAACCAAAATCAAATGGGACAGTGGCAGAAACTACAAAATAGAAGTATGAGAATCATTTTGAGATGCAACCAGTATACCCCTATTGAATCTATGTTGAATACTCTACAGTGGCAGGCGGTACATAAAAGACTGTATTATTTGAGCATTTATTATTAGATGAGCACATTTTCAAACTTATGCAATAAACTTTATTGTGGTAAAGTCGTAAAAAACATAGAAAGTTTCAATTCTTCTTAGTTATGATTTCCTACCACGTAGCGTCTACATCCATCAATTTATTATAAAAAACAAATCTGAAACTGAAATCAGACAAATGTGAGTACTAATAGTCGAAGTGAAGTTACTTCATTCGATTTCTTTTTTATTTTATTTTCAATTTTTTCATCATTCATCTTAATTTTAGTATTGTACTTCAAATATGATTAATTTGATATTCATTGTATCTTCTCAAAAAATACCCTTCAAAACTGTCAAACACCATCTCAACTTGAGATTCAGGACATATTTAACAATATCACAACATAAAACCTCTCTATTTCGCGGATCTTTCACTTACCATATAATTGGATACCTATGGAATATAAATCTCTTCCAATAGGAAGCTTTATACGAAAGATGGAATAACTTCTTACAATAAATAGATCCAACTAATCGAATTATGTCGAAATCAGTTAACCTTTCTTCAAGCACCAAAAAACAGGTCTCTATAATTATTAGTCTTCATTAATCTGAGATTTATTTTTTTTGTTTTGCTGTATATACTGTTTGAACTGTTTTCGATAAAAGATGTTTTTTCTTTCAATTTTCTTTTCTTCTTGAAGAATGAAAGGGTATAATCTGCGATGATTTATCAGGAGTAGATATTGAATCCTTTCATTTGATTTGTAATAATTGTATGGAACCATCAATAAAAGCCATTATTACTGGTACATTTTCTAACTTATTCGAACTCTCACGAATGATATAATTCCATTGTTCAAATTTTCATTATATTCATTTCATTCTACTAGCTCACTTTAATATTTTGGTTCTTAGAATTCATAATCTGATCATTCACCTTTCATCAGATTTCAAATCTATCACGACTTTTTCAGAATATAAATGTACAATCATGCCACAAATAGATTACAGCTGATTTTTGCAAAGATTCAACTGGGTACATTTTATCAAGAAATTTTACTCGAAGAACAACCTCAATTTTACATTGTATTACGAACATTTTGAAATAACTATATTCAAAATTGGAATTAACTTTTTGTTCATTCACAACTAATATTTAATTAAAATATAATGAATTGATATCAAATATATCGAGAATTCGCGTCCATTTTCCATATATTTTGTTTTTCACCAAATTTCTGGTATCATGAATTATCTGACCCATTATTATGGTGAATTAAATAACATTCCAACCAGAATTGACCCATTCCAATTATCAAATCAATATTATAACAGTTCTATCTTAGCACTTTGAAACTACCCTCTGTTATTAATGTTGATCCAACCCTTACAACACTATCACATTACCTGGAAAGTGTAGGGCGATTTGATTGTGGCAATCTCATAATAAATGTCGCCGAAATCCGGAGGAGTGGAAATTTCGACTTTAATGGTCTCGACTGGAAAAGCGGGGAGTTCGAGTTTATTTTCCTTCGAACTCTCATCGTCGATAATTGAGGCAATTGATTCAGAGCCTTCTAGACTATCGCCGTCGTCGGATCTAGCTTGCGGCGTAACGACGTCATTGATTAGAGGCTCCTGCAGAGAAGACGAAGAAGAGGAAGAAGTCGTTCCGAGCGTTTCGTTGTTGTTCAATGGCTCGTCGATGTTGTTTTGTTTACGAATAGCAACGCGAGGCTTCGACGTTGTCTTGTACTGCCATCTTCCGGGAGATCTGAAAGCAAGATAGACCGAGAATATTTAATGAGTTTCAGCTGGTGGGGTTATGAGGGACTATTATGCGACCAAGATATTACATTTCCTGAAGAGTAATTTATTGGAGGCTGTAGCGTTCCGGGGCGAAATGCTATCAGATAAAGTCAAAGTTTCTTGTGATGTTCCATTGTTTTGGAGAATGTAAGATTGTATCTGGGATGCGTGTTATTTTTATTCATTGCTATCTTGAAATGGCGAAACTGAGTTATAGCGTAATTGAAGACCGAATTTGTCGATCTCACAATGGAATTAGCCTAAAATCTGTTCAAAATCTGTTTTCCGAACGACAACTTTCAGAAGTCGAATCTTGTGCGAGCTAAGGACTAACGAGGTATTACATTTTAACGTGTGATTCCTAACACAAGATAAAAGATAAGTTTCTACATATACTTTTTACCCTTATACAACAAAAACCATACGAAAATTGTGGACAAAAGTTAGATTCAATTACCCACAAGTTTTCAAATTCAAAAATTCCAATATAAATTAGTAAACCAACGGAAACGAATATGTCTCTATTCACTAGCACCGTTGGGAAATCATCTGATTTTTGAAGAAAAATGTTCACGACATGGTGGTGAAGAGTGGCTCTTGAACAATTTCAAGTCTTTTGATGACAGAAAACAATAAACAGAATTTTTATAAATTTCCACATATTACATTCACACTATTTTTATCATTTCAGCCATACCTATCAAACATATTTCAGCCTCGTCATTCAACCCGAAAAATTGGTTACATATGCAAATAAATACGTTAATTCCAGCAGTTATTTCAGTTTGCTTCTTTTTCACCATGTCTGTATGAATAAATAAACCACCGAGAAAGTTTTTGTTTTGGATTATTGAAATGCTAGGTGTTTCCACAATTAATTATTCGATTATACGCTAGACTGAATAATGAATATTCCATATTTCGTTTGTTCATTCCATTATTACATTCAATTACACTGTAACAAAGAATTTGTTGTTCACATTCATTGTATTGGAAAGGAGAATTTTTCAGTAAATATATGCTTGTTGGCTTTCTGTTGCTGCAATAACATCCACAGCGTGTGATTGAGGGTGCTTCACCAGAATGGAATCCAAGATAAATATAAAATTAGGATGTAATAATAATTTAAACCTGAAGTTAGGGCAATATTTCATTGAAGCGTACTAATCTAATGACTGGAACGAATTAAAATATTACTGCTCAAGAAGAATAATATTGGCAGCAAAACAAATATACCTACCTATTTACTGATTATCATTAATATTGATTATAATCCAGTATTGTACTTTGTACTCAATTTTGATGAATCAGTAAATTGGTGAATTTCCTTATTACAATGTGCAGCAACCCTATTTACTGTGTGTGTGATATTTGTTCAAAATTTATTATGAATGTTTAGTACACAAACTGAATGTTCATAATAGGAGACGAATGTCTTCGATGGATTTTTCATTTCACTTTCCAAAACAATGTTTCAAAGTTAATTTGTTATGAGTTCTCATCATTGATATACTAACTTCATTTTTTCCTGTATTTAAATTCACACATTGTGGATGTTATTAAAGCAACAGAAAGCCAACATGCATATATTTATTTTAAGTGTCTTCTTTTAATAACCATATATGTGATCATCAAGTCCTTTGTTACAATATTATTAAATGTAATAATGGAATTTATAAAGGAAATATCGAATATTCAGTATTCAGTCGAGCGTATAATCGAATAATCAACAGTGGGAACATCTAGTATTTCAATAATCCAAAACAAAAACTTTCTCGTTGGTTTATTTATTCATACACACACGGTGAAAAAAAAGCAAACACAAATAACTGCTGGAATTAACGTATATATTTGCATATGTAACCAATTATCAACGTTATATTTTCATTTTTCAGGTTGAATGACGAAGCTGAAATATGTTTGATAGGTGTGGCTGAAATGGTAAAAATAGTGTAAATGTAATATGTGGAAATTTATAAAAATTGTGCATATTGTTTTCTGTCATTAAAAGACTTAAAATTGTTCAAGAATCACTCTTCAGCACCATTTTGTGAAAGTTTTTTTGAAATATCAGATGGTTTCCCAACGGTGCTAGTTAATAGAGACATTCGTTTCAGTTAGTTTATTATAGTTAGTATATTGTAATTTAAAAACTTGTAGATACTTGAATCTAACTTTTGTCCATCATTTTCGTATAAGGCGATAAAGCATTTGCTAGTTTCGAAAATCTGTAGAAACTTCCTTTTTATTCAGTTTATCAGAAGGAAAATGGCGATTTTCTATCATATCCAATGGAATAATAGTGCACCGCATAAATCCTATATGGAAAGGTCTATAGTTAAGGAAGCAATTGACAACTCTCTATTTCAAACATTACATCATATCTAATCAATGCTAAATATTTCATTATGTTTGTTCCAATTTTCCACAACAGAAACTATTTTATTCCTCATTGATATTATTGTACAAATTATATCTGTTTTATTTATTCCGGAAAAAATTAATTCCATACAAAGAACTGGCCAATTGTCTTTGTCACAATGCTTGGATTTCTTCACAAAAAAGGAAACCCTGGATGGAGATGAAAAATCAACCTGTTCGAGGTGGAAGGAAAGAAGAAAATATACAACATTTCTATCAATTCATAAGTTTTCCTATATTTTATTAATTCATTCAAAAATATTATCTCTAACGGAAAGATTCTGAGGCAAATTAAATGTTCCCATTGACTTTTCTTCAGAAGGATTAGATATGAGCAATTATGCAGCGGATAATGTGGCCTCCTTATCGTTACAATCTATATGCACTTAAGAATCACAGTGGGAGTACTTACGACAGGCATTACACAACATATTTCAGACACCCTTATAGTATCACGTGGAATGAATACAACGATTCACATGTATCCCTAACTTCACCAAAATCGCTTGTGAGTGAGGAGGCATATATCTTTTTTCATGAACAGGAGGGAACAAAGCATTTCTTCTGAGATGTTTTTTTTAATAAGCTAAATTCCGTTAATTGATTTGTATTTTATGGTTCTTCTGATAATAAACTCCATAAAAAAACTGCCATACTCAAATTTTGAGTCATAATATTCCCTTTGCTAACCTAACACGTTTTATTTGGTTTATTAAGTGGAACACCATTTATTCAAATTAAAATTATCATCTATTATTGATTTAGGACGCTCGGCATTCTTGGATCATTATATCCTTCATTTGCTCTATTGAGAAAGGTTCCGTCTTAAAAACAAAAAATTTCAGGTGGCTCTAGAGAAAGATATAAAAAAAAAGATAGGTCCGGGGATCTTGGAGGCCATTCAATAGGATCTCTTCTTCGAATCCATTGATTAGCATAATTGTTTACATCAGTTCGGACTTCCATTGTCTAATATAATATAAATGGATTTGAAATCTCTGATAAAATAAAAAGATTAAACGAAAAAACAATTTTATTAAATACAAAAAACTGAAATTACAAGGAATTAACATACAAGCTACAGAAAATAAAAAATTGAAATATTAATGGAAGCTGAAAAATAAAAATAATAACAGAAATGAAAAATAAAAATAAATATTTGAAGATTTCAAACCAAGTTACGTCACGACGTTTCGATTGTTAGTATCCACAATCGTCTTCGGGTGATAACTGGATAATTTGAAATTTTCCCTATTGTAATTGATGATTTCCTCAACGTCGACATCAAACACTAGCAAAACATAAAGAAAATGACTAATGGAAATTCCATGGTTATAAATATGTTTCTGTTAGATTTATGCCATCGATTCAATTGTCCACAATATTGGAAAAGTGGTCTGCAGAGATCTGAAGTTGAGTCAGGATAAAAAATGGAATAGGGGGATTTCTTCAGTATTTTTGTGATTCTTCTCAGATTATCAACTTAACAGGAATGCAATATCACAACTACAAAGCTAAATAATAAAACACCAACCTGTTCAACTTGAACTTGTACAAACTGGATGTCGTTGGAGAGAACTGCTCTACATTCGAAGGCTGCACCTTTGGTTTGTATCCCCTCCGGCTAAATCCGCTGTTAGTACTGGGGTCCGCATTGGCCACCCTGGTTTGCTTGTTTTTTCGCCCCGAAAACCTCTTTCCAGATGTCGCTGATGGAGCAGGTTCCTCGCTGTGTACAGATGGTTTTGAAGTAGGTTTTCGGTTTCGGTTGCGACGGGATTTGCTTTTTTGTGGAGAATTGGAAGGTGTGTTGTGTCTGTATTTATTTACATGTGTTAGTGCATGGTGTCTACAGAGACTGTATGCTTTTTGAGTAACATGCAGAAGGAAATATTAGATATAATAATGAAAGTTTTATTAAGTACGAAGGAATTTTCCAGGGCATATTAGAATCTGGGGGTATTTGTTATTCTCAATAATTTCTGTTGAAATGTAGGTACCATTATCTCTAAAAATATCAAATATTTTTTCTACTAGGAGCGATTTGTTGAGTTTTTTCGTTAGTAGCCAATGAAGCAGTTATTCGAAAGGTATTGATATTTTCTTCGATATTTGATAAAATTGATGATATAATTCTTCGTTATTTATAAAATTTGTTGAAATTACATAAATTATGTGAGAAAAAAAAAATCTACTCCTGTTCATTGTGAACTCAGATAGTAACACACAATTCCGAGTTTGATGATTCGCAATTTTTCTCCACTGTAAAGTCCCTTCTGCATTGATAGATTTTTCAATCAATAATATGTTATTTGACTGTCCTACAACGCAGATCATTCTATCTCAAAAACATTTCCATGCAATAGGAAAGAGAAAATTCAATCACTGATTCCATGTTTCCAGATATATTTTTACATGCAGAAAATTTGAGAGTAAACATTCATTTATCAAATCAAACACATCCATATACCGTTGAAACACATGTTAGCATGACAGATTCGGGACTTTACTTATCATGTGAGGCATATAAAAATATCAATTTCAACAAATTAACCAAAATTCCTTTCAATCGTTTTTAATTTTTGAGAACTTCATCCATTACTTTGGCTTTCTCATGATGTTAACTTAATAACAGTGTAGACATATCTGTGATCCAGCAAAAAAAATATTTAGCTTTACAATAGCATTCTTAGAATTTCTCCGTAATTGAAGTCGTCAGACTGGCAATTTCTTTGAAAAAAAAATAATCAAAGTAGAAATTGATTCAGAAGGAAAATTTGTATTAAACACAAATGAATTTTTCTGCTCAAACTTGATAAAAGCAAAGTTAACATGAGTCAAAAAAATAGATTGAGGGTGTGAATTCATCAAAAAATTTTTTCAAAATGAAATTTGATCATATTCAGATTTCGTCAAAAAGGTACTTTGAAAATCTTGAAACGGTCAATCATTTCATAAATTTAAGAAAAAGTGATTTTTGTACCGACGGTTTCTTCGAAATGCTCAGTCTTGATAACGTAAACACTGTTATTTCAAATCTAGATAACACAAATTGAATCTGAAAAACCTTCCATTAATCATTTAGGAACCACCAAAAATCAGCAATTGATGCAAGAGTAAAAGTATCCTTGAATTTTTAAATGCAATTAAATATTATCTATACAAATAGTACTGTCCACTTCTGTGTTTCAAATTATTTCTTACAAATGAAGAAGTTTTTCATTGCCGATTTGTCAGAACATTCACTGTTCAAACAAATTCAAATAATACATATCAAAATTGAAACACATTTTTTCATTGTAAAGGGGGAAACTGATATTATGAAATGACGCACTAATAAACCATTCTTAATTATCCAAACTCAAAACTTTATTGAAATGAATGAAATAACTTTTGTCTAATTTTCACTAATTATTTTATTTTTACCACCGGTTTCGGGTTTTACCCCATTATCATGTAATAAACTAGAATGTGAAATCTGAAACTTCGATTATCTCGGAAGTTTATAGCTGAGCTAGAAGGAGAAGAATCATAAAATATAATACAGAAAATTTTAGGGTGTGTTTCTGCAGGTTTTTCCGGGTTTCCCTGCAGCTGTGAAAGTAAATACGCCACTGGAATCAATGAAGTCGCCTCGGAGCGCCAAATAATTTTTGTTGTTGTTTTATGATTTCGTGATATGTATTTTGGGATTGTGTTATAGGGATTGTTAAACTTATAACTTCGAAAGTGGAGACCTACATCAATGGAGTTGCTCCTTTAGGGGAATATATTTCGGGTTATCAATTGATTTGTTAATTTCAATGGTTTCCTAGACATTCATTTTTATACTTTCATTACATATGTGTGGGATTTTGAGGTTATTTTTACTGATCTTGTATTTTGATTGTTGAAGATATTCATACATTGTAAATTTCCTGTCCAAACAGACGTGTTCATGGAGCCTTACGTCAACATTTCTACCGGTTTGGTCTATATATACTGCAGAGCATTCGACACACCCTATTCTATATACAGGGTGTTGATTAAGTATGTACCATAAATTCAACATGCGATTCTTTAGGTGATTTTAAGACAAAATACTCCTATAAACATGGGTCCGCAAATCCTTCGTTCTCAAGATACAGGGAGTTAAAATAAAAATAAAAAAAATATCTTGAATATCTTTCTCCTGATTTTGTTGTATTTGGCAGTGGTATTTATTTAGGGAGCATTAGGGAGCTGATTGAGCTCGAACTTGATTCAATTTATCAAGTCCAGTGGCGTCTCGAGCCGGATTTGAACGAGTATTTTTGACTTAAAAATGTACGTCACCGACTTTTGTGCCACTTTTATCATGTCTTTGGATTGAACAATTGAAAATACAACTTTTTTTATCTTTTGAATTTTTTCCGTATCTTACTTAGTTTTTAAGAAAAAAAAGTCAACATAATTGCTTATTTCTTGACCTTACAAGAAATAATATGGGGAATTAAATGTTTCTTTTGAAAATTATTATTTCTACAATTTTTCATTACTAATAATTAGTAACAATAACAACAAATATTAAATAACATTAACATCTAGGCTAACGGATTGCACTAAATTAAGTGTTGGAAATGGCCTCCTTCAGCTTCAATACAACCGTCTAGCCGCCGCATCATTGAATTTCGCACTCTTCTGAAAATACCATGAATAATAATCAAGGGTTGCTTTGGAAAACGATTGCAGCATTTAATAAACAACTGGAAATATTCCAAAGAAAAAAAGGAAGCAATCAATTTCACATTTGTTTTCAAAAATCATGAAAATTCACCGAATAAAAATTGAAATGAATATTGATAGGTTGAATATTTGGGAGTGTAAACTATCCTAATTTTTATTCACTTATCGAAAAAATTTCAACATAAAAAGTTGGAACCTAGCAGAACATAGTTTGAAAAGTATTAATCTCCAAGACTTGCAAGGCAGTCAATCTGTTAGCAGCAGCCCAAGTGTGTCTTTCCAATTTTCAATATCATTTCTAATAGTGAAAATTAGATGTGCAGTAATATTTATTTCACATAATGTGAAACCCAATAAGTGATAATGCATCTAATTAAATATGACTGATATAATCTAGTATCTAGTGGTTATTGTTATCTAATTAGCCACGTCCTTGATACATGTGGCTAAGGTTAATTTTAGACAGTGAAAACGTGTGATGAGGATAAATTATTTATTGTTCAGTAATGATTAACCTAGTAAATCAATATATTTTGTATGGCTCTGTGTTAATGCACTGTAATATTGATAATATTATCATAAATCACATTTCAAAGAATTTATATTGCATTTGATGAATTGGCAGATATTCAAAAAACCATGATAAGGAATTCCAGTGAAGCTTTATTGATTTTCAACATACAGTTCACGAAATATAACACGTTTCACTATACAATAACTTCTTCAGGCATGTCATACTCTGTATGAACGGTGTTTGTGAATTGAATAGTGAACTTCTCATAATGAACTGTTACTCAAATATGTATGCCAAACATATCTTGAACTGTGGTTTTTATCTCTTAATCTCTTATGAATCCACGAGAGCATACTCTCTACAATATTTTTGAAAGAAAGTATGGCAGTTTCTATTATCTTCTGAGAGTGATAATATTTCTCACAGGTAGATTATATCATCTGAAATCAAAGTTTTTTTTTCATTTCCTTTCACTTCATTCCTGGTTTATGTATAATATGTGTATATTTGTGTAAGAAAATCAGTAACTCTATTCAATTCGCATTGTTAATCATATTTTTTATATTTGAATATATTAATTCAGATGGTCTGCAGAACTGTATGATCTCAGATGGAATTCAGTTTATATAAGACCTTTTTCCGTCTTAATATCCATTAAAGAGCTTAGATTTTGTGGACCATGTTAATTTTTTAATATTTCATTTTGTTGTAATGCAACTTCAATTTATGGAGAATGTTCCTCCTGACCAAAATCAAGTAGTTTTCATAAAAGAGCTCTAAAACAACGCGTTTTAAACTTATCATTTCATCCCTTTCCTTTAAAAAATCATTTAAATACTTAAAAAGAGAAATAAAATAATGCATTCAATATTTAAAGGCATTCGTTTCCATTTCATCATTTGGCAATATCGGTTATAGCTAAAGGACAACGAATCTGTTACCTGTATGAAACAAAGATGACATATTTCAGAGGCGTGCTGTTCTGTGACATGACATTTTGTGCACCTAACCTATCTGCCTCTATATAAATAAATAACAAAACAACTGTTGTTTATGTGGCTTGTGGAGGTGGTATTGAACTATAATTTATATTTTGC
>WOGP01003613.1:0-11137 GCA_015342065.1 Leptinotarsa undecemlineata
GTTTAATTATTGAAGCTTCGAATACGACACTAAATTGACAAAAGCTAATTAAAAATGTTTGAAAACCACTCTTGACAATAATTTCGTAATAATTCTTAAACTTCACAGCACAACAGAGAAATTCTGAGAAATTCAAATTGAATTTAGGCGCAAGTCTACGAAGTTACAACCCCGATATGCTTCGCACTCACGTCATCTGCGCGAACTGGACGCGTTTGGAACTAACGAAGTAGCATACAGTTATGAGTGTATCGTGCATACTAGTAGCTTATAGACGTATTCAAACAATGTTAAAATCAAGAACACCAGAATGTACATAATTTATTCGTTGACATGTTCTTTTACAAAAATGTATTCATAACTAAAATGGAAACCTGTTGTATATATAATACCCATTTTTTCCATGTCACTCACTAATAATGTAGCACAAAATAAAGCCTGATGAAGAGTTGATAGATTTTTGTAATTCGATTTTTTGTTTTCGTCCTCATTTCGAAAGCTACCCTAATTTTTGAAAAATTGTGAACGAATGTGTTATTGATTACGAAATTCATTTGGAATTCAAGAAACTACAAAAAACATGCTATTCAGAATGTTTATCCCACTTCAATAGACGTCATTGGACATTGACATATTTTGGTGAACCCTCGTTTTTTGCAAAAGAATGACTTGAACGTGGTGCATAGAACAAAGCATGATTTGGGAGATTTAAACAATTTTTTGACAGAGGTGTGGGAGTTTAACCACGACTAAGACGAATTAAGATTTGAACAGAATGGTTTGGAACTCGATTTTGTGGAATGCATGGAAATTAATAGTTTAAAAAAATATGAAAATTTACTGAATGACTAAATTGAATTGGATACTACCCTTTTGTTGAATCTGTATTCTAATGTGGAAATTGGTAATTAGTTTATCACTTGCTCATTTAATGAGTTGGTAAAATATCTTTCATGATGTTTAAATTTTCAATTGGTTTATAACTGAACTCAAGTATGCTTTTTAGTGATGAAGTGGGTAGAAAATCATATTTATGATTCAATTAGGTTCTACTTAGTACGAACACGTCTGAGGAAGCTAAAGTACTATTTCTAGTACGTTCACTTACCTCCGCTTTCATTTTTCCGTTTCACTGGTTTATACTATAACAATTTTCAATTGAAGATGATTCATTATCAACGTCGCACTTGAAATGACTAACGGATAATCCTCTTACCAACTCTGCAGAGGCGTACCAAAATAATATTTTTATTTATTCAAACACATAGGTGAAAATTGTTAATTATTATGTTCCTTTTATATAGAAAGAGAACTACAAAGCAAATAAATAATTACCTATGTTATGCGTATGCAGTTTCAGAATCCATTGACTCGTCCGAAGAGGAATCCCCAGTCACACCTAAATCTATTATTATTTGGTCGAAAACAGTGTCTACTATCCCGTCCAATTTCCACATTTTCTCTTCTTCCTTGATCACATGGGCTACAATTAGCAATTGAAGAAGCTATTGTATACCAAAACACGTGTGGCGGTTTTTGTAAAACCCTTATAGTGAAAATCATACAATAAACTGTATTGATTAGTTTTTTAATATGGATTTTCATCAAGTATCGGTCAATTCTATTCAACTATTTTAAAGTTGATGTATTTTGAAAAACACTTCATTGTGAGATTTTCACTAGAACATATTAACAAATCCGCAACACGTGTTTCGCTGCACATTAACTTTTTCAAGCGTGTTCACTAAGAAACTGAATTCTACATACATACATACTTATTGAAATATTACTATCTACCTAGAAAGTTAATAAATATAACAGTCTATTTAATAAATATAATAAAATATATTTAATGAATGCAAAACAAAGTCACCTTCACAAGAAACAGAACACACTACGACTAGGCGGACGAGGACGCTTTCAAAGGACGCAAATATAATATACCTAAGTGTTGATCAGTTTACCGATGTTTCAAAGTAAGCGAATTGGTTTACCTATTCGTTCGTATTTCCTATCGATATGCAGAAGCTATATTGTTACGGGGGCAAATTTAATGGAATCATCTTACTATTCAATTACTTACAATGGCGATGCATATAGACAATAAAGGTGAGAATTGAGTTCTAACATGAAACATTGTTGCCGTTAGCTCTCAGTTCTATTTGTATATGAGTTACCTTTAATTGAAAATTGTTATACTATAATGGGAGATGACCTTTTGGCGGGAGTTGGCCATTTTTCGTTTAATTATGGGTTTCCATATTTGCGTATCTCTAGGCTAGCTGGACTGAATACATTGTTGGACAACATGTATGTTTGAATTTCCTCCTAAACCAATGTTCCTCCCTGTGTATGATCTCAGCTTGGAACCACTCGATGTTATGTTGATGGGTCCAAACATGATCTGCTATTCCTGATTTGCTGGTTTCCCCTCGCTGTGTGTGTTTCTTGTGCTCGTCATTGCGAACTTTTAATGGCCTCTTAATTTCACCGATATAAGATTCTCCACAATAACAGGTTATCCGGTAAACGCAATTCTTGTAGTCGCAGTGCGCGTTTGGCGGCCTGGTTTTAGTGAGGCTGCTACGGATAGTGTTTCCGGATCTGAAGCAGGTTCTGATGTTGTACTTGGACCTAATTCTTCTTATCCGTTCCTATAATCCTCTAATGTAGGGAAGTACAAGTACTGGTTGTGACGGCTTCTCTTCCTTGTGAGGCTCTTGCTATCTTCTATCCAAAGTCTGTTCCACCATCGCTTTGGAGTAGCCATTATGTTGAAGATCCTAACTCCTGTTAGGAATCACACGTTAAGAGGTAAGACCTCGTTAGTGTTTCTCAACTTCTGAGAGTTGTCGTTCGTATGGGGGCGACAGCTGTTTAATGGAAAAACAGATTATTTTTAAACAGATGATGTCTAGTTCTCTAGACCTTTCTTTGTATTACAGAACCTTTAAGCACGTTCTAATAGGGTCTTGATGATTCCTCTTTTAGTCGATTGATGGTGGTTGGATTCCTGGTTCAAATACTGTCCCGTGTGATTGGGTTTTCAGTATACAGATTTTTCCCACTTAGTGTCGGCCCTCTTCACCAATACTTCTAAGAATAGCAATTCGTTGTAGACTTCCTTCTCCTTCTTTTTATTTATTCTTTCAGGGATTTCAAATCATTTTATATAATAAAAGACAATGGAAGCCCGAACTAATGAAATTTATCATGAAACATTGTCAATCACTTTCAAACAAATCAAGAAGCTATTGCATAGAGAAACAGGCGTTTGTATACTGTCCAGTGAAACTCTCACAATAAGTTGTTACTGGAATCACTTCTGAATTTCCATCAAGTACCGGCCAATTCCATTACATAGACAGAAAATCTCTATCACTCAGTATATCAGCATGCATTGAAACGAATATGATTGAGTTACTAAAGCAATAGAAGGGCCGATCCTATCCAAAATATGAATAAAGGCGTATTGATAGGGCGTACAAAGTGGCGATTCCAGTCACGTGCAGGCTCAATCAGGATACAAAAGCCAAAATTTGCACGTGATCTACACATCGCATGGTAGCGAGTTGTCGCTAGAATCGTTGCCTCTATTCATCTGGCGAATATTCCATGTTTAGTATTCACGCAAGTATTGTTTGAGAATGGCACAGATCTATTCGGTAATTGAGTTCGGTACAATGCGGAATATAAAGCAACAAAGACAGGAGTTTCGAATGAAATCAGAAATAAGCTGAAAACAACTGCGGTGAACAGAGGAATTCAAATTTCCTCTATAGACTGAATATACTATAAAAATAATAGTAATCTAGTCGCAAATAAAAAATACATCTGAGAAACTTGTTATCATTTACAGATTTGCAAGTAAAACAATTCAGCCTTTTGAGTACTGGTGAACCTGTTATCACAGCTATTCACAAGCAGAAACGATTTGATTCATGAATAATGTCAGCTGGTTAACGGAAAAACAGATTTTTTTATAACAGAATTAGATATATCTGCTTCCTTCACTTTATTACCATTCTATGACACTCTGAAGATGTGAATTTGCTTCGAAAAAATGTTACAAGTCGTGGTGCGATACAAATTTTCTGTTTGAATTTCAATGAACACAATTTCTTACATTTAAATGTCTTCTTCCGGATATAGAATTAGGTGCTGACTCTATATCATCTGACAACAATATAAAATTCTTGAGACTTAACATAGATACCCATTTGAAATTCACAAATCATATTAATATGCTAAACAAAAAAGTATCATCCGGCTGTTTTGCTCTCAGTTCTACAATTAAATAGTTAGGTTATGCAGCGCCAAAAATTGTATATTTTGCACTCATTGTGTCAAACTTTAGGTACGCAATCGAGTTCTGGGGTTCGTTTCGTAATGAACTCTTTGAGAGTGTATTTTTGCTGCAAAAGCGAGCGGTGCGGTATTTGTGCCAAGTAAATAGGTTGAGTTCCGGCAAAACTATTTTCCTGAAACACGGAATACTAACACTAACCTCAATCTATGATTTAGAAGCTACATCTCTTATTTACAAGAATAAATCTTTATATGAAAACAACAATCGCACTACACAGAATGTAATGAATTCTGTCTGAATTTTTGTGAGGGGGAAGAATGAACACAGTAAAGTCACATCAAGTTTCAGTTGATATTGGAGTTCCACAGGGTTCTATTTTGGGTCCTGTGTTATTCTCACTGTATGTGAACAAAATATGTGCACCTGACAAATCTGCAACTATATCAGATAGACTGGCAATCGACTTGGAAAACAAATGTAATAGGGTAGTTTCTACAATGAATAACTAGTTTTCTCAAAACTTGCTACTTCTTAACCCAACCAAAACCAACATTATATGTGTCCATCACAAACAAGAATCAGAGAAGATAATCAACGTTTATCTTGAAAATGCTCAAATAGAACAAAGAAATAATGTTAAATTTTTAGGTATTGAGGTTGATGAGCATCTCGATTGTAAACTCCATAGCTCTGGAATTGTCTCTAAGTTGAACTTCATAACATATTTGTTTTATAATCTGAAATCGATTCTGAATGTAGCTCAGAAGATAAATTTATACTTTGCTCAGGTCGACTCAAGGCTGCGACATGGAATTTGTGTATGGAGAAATTTTACTTACACTCCAGAAATATTTAAATCGCAAAAAAGATTACGGAGATGTATTATTGGTCTTCCAAAAAGGGCATCTTGCTGCGAATATTTTAAAAAATATAAAATTTCAACTGTTGTGTCTTTGTATGTTTATGAAATGTGCCTGTATGTTTTTAAAAACAGGAATAAATTCATCCGTGTTAGTGAATATCACTCTTCAAATACAAGACAAATTAAAAACTATGTCATACCTTTTGCATAAAAGAAATTAACGTCTTGTGCGCCTAGCTGTTTAAGTTTGAGATTATTTAATGCTCTTTCAATACACGTTAGTGACTGTAATAATATAAATATTTTCTAGAAAAAATTCAAAGGACTTCCTGTTAGATAAATTTCTGAATTCACTTAGTGAATACTTTTAAGTTTACATTTCTGTTGTAAATTAAAGGACGACTCCTATACTGATTATTGTCAGTCTCTTGGGCAAATAAATGTATTTTATTTCAAATCTAAAGCAAATGAACTTAAAGTAAGCCCACTGACTAATGAGAAAAAAAGTATTTTATTTTATTTTATATTTTAAATTACCATTAATCATCCCTAAATCCATAGTGATCGAAGGCTTAATAATTTACGCCGGTGTCAAAATGTATAATAAACTTCCTGAAGATATAAAGAACATATATTCTCTTAAAACTTTTAGGAAAAAGTTACATGAAAGACTGGGATTTAAAGCCTATTACAATCTGACAGAATATTTTAATGACGAAATAAAATTAAATTGGCGGGGTTATATTTAATGATATATGTGTACTTCTACTCAGATGTAATATTTATATGTATTATTTTCATGTAATTATGTAACTGTTCATTTATCTGGATCTAGTTATTTACATGTTCAATTTTTACCAATGTTTGTCAATAAGGTCTCTATATTGGATAATAAACACACTCTTTTTCTCTCTCAGATTTGTGAAAAGAGACAGAACAGTACATGAAAATATAAATAAAATTCAATTCAAAAATAGAAATCAATTACAATATCATACTATTCTGAGGTTCTATCCATTTTGAGAATCAATTTTTTGAAGGTTTTGTTGGAAATATGTTCATTTTTAATAACTACATATTTTCTGGAAATGAATTGTATATTTTAGGGGCTGAAAAATAAGGTGAATGTTTAAACTTCGCGGGCTACGTGCTTTAGTCCAGCGATTTTTATTTTTTCTTGTTGATATGGTCGACTCGAACAATAAAGTCTTATTATTATAAAATAATTGTTGGAAATTTTGAAAACTTGAAAATTTGAGCCCAATTTTTGTTCATCACTGAAAATGCAAGAGATCGATACTGCGTTATAGAAATGGAAATTAGTAATTGTTCCACTATAGGTGTAATTTTCCTTCTCTATCTAGTAATATCACAGCTCATTGAACGTGACTATCCAGCTGCTCATTGGTTATAATTGTTATGGAGCAAGCGATTTGATGTTGATACAATGAGTAGATTTGACAATATGTGAAGTAATAGTACCAAAACTGAAATGATGTTGAAAGAAAATTCACTTCCGAGGATAAAATATATGGATGAGTAGAAAAGTATATAGTATTGATTAACCAATCAATAAATATATCTAATATTAGTTTAGCTGATATTTTTGGGAGATTTTATCAACACGGTGGAACCCGAAATCATGACTGACATTTTTTATTAATATAATTGTGCATTTGTGGTCGCTAAACTAAAAAACGAATTAATTAATTTTGGTGCGATTTTCCCTAATGTGATATGATAAGCTCCACTTAGTTGTTTGTACTCCAGTTGCTTCATCAATAAAATAGTCATGTCAATTTGAAGAACCACGTTAAATATTTCTTGTATAGAATGCTATAAAAATACTGTTCAGGTAATTTGGCTGAACTATTTTTTAACTTTGTCTCGTTTGGAAGACGATTTTCAGTAAATCGCAGATAGGGAAATATCGAGAACATTTTGCCATTAGCAAATCTAGAAAAACACAAAAACTAAAAACCAGGCTAACGAACTCGCTGGCAACATTTATGAAATCAAACAGAAGTCTATCTGAACAAAACATTAACAAAGCACAAAACTGGCAAGTGATAACTATTTCAATTACAATTAACTCATAATATTTTGTATTTTGTTTCAAATTATGATGTTTGTTTGAAATATAATATGCGTTTAAAAATAGTACGAATCTAGGCCTCATTAGGAACCTTAATTCATGATAAGGCCCATGAATGGTAAAGATGAGAAAAGTTCTCTTTCGCTACTGGAATTTGCAAAAGCAAAATTCTCTGAAGTCAGCTTAAATTCAACTAACGATAAAAGCATAATAATAAATGTTATAAAAGGTGAACTTATACCTTCTATCTAGTCCATTTCTAGAAACTGTAAAATCAAATATCCGGGTGTAACATTCCATGATGAGATAGTGATGGATTCCCAGAAAATCATAACAAATCGAAATCAAACCTGAAAAATCTCATTTCCTCTCCTTTGCTTAAATGTTATCAAAAATTTCAGGCATCAAACTTTTCAATATGGCCACCACCGGTATACTCATTTCAGTCGACTACCCTAGATAAATTACCTTGAAAATTTAATAATAATACTATTGCCTTTATTATTTCATAAGTGAAACAAAAAACACAACATAACTTATATATTCAGCTTACAATTGAAATAAAGGGCAAAGTTCATCGTCCGTAATGAAATACATCTTCTTCGAAGTATTTCTCTTAGATATCGACAAAATAATGAAGCTTCTTGCTTTGGACCAGAACCTGTCAGTGGCATCGCTTTGCCAAAGAAACATTGAACACCTGCATAGCAAAACGATTTCCAGAATTGGCTGACTCCAAGGCGTTTATTCACCCTTCGAAGTTCGACCAAACAGTTGTGGAACTACAGTTAGGGTGAACTACAATTTCTATGATTAAATAGCAGAGCACATACTTTGTGCCTGCCCTGCTGGGGACCGAATCAGGAAACCTTGTTGCGTGAAAAGTATTTTCCACATTTTTGACCGTGGTCTGCCGGTTTTTATGCCAGCCGTTTCGTCTACTTGCGGTAGACATAATCAAAGGCGATATGGTAAGGGCCGCAGTGATTGAATTGTTCGAGTTGTTGTTCCCATTCTTTTCAACGCAGAAACTTCGATGCTCGTATATGACTCTGGTTTTTTATCACTATTGGTGGTCGTGGATGGGTTTCTACTGATTGGATTACCTCACCTTATTTGTTTACCATTAAGTACAGGTAGCCAGATTTCATCAATGTTCATTTCCTCTTCTTTTTTGTTCAGAGGGACGGACACCTTTACTTCTTTTCATGGTCCCAATGTAGAGCGACCCGCAGCCGCAGCTACAAGGAATCTGTTACCCCCCGAGTGTTGCTGAAGGTTCTCTGGATGACAATTGTGTTACCATACTCAAATAAATCAATTCGATTTCTAGGATCAACTCTATTGCTTCAGAAGAAACAGGCAGCTCACTGATAGGCTCCAGGTGTGATAATTCTGATAGGCTGTCATATTTCGGTAACGGCAAAACTATCGCTTTTTTCAAAGAAGCTGGGAAGCCGTTTGTTATGTGTGTAATAGTTGATGAAGTAGCTTTCAAAAAGCCTGAATGTGGTCAGAGATAGACCATCTGATTCAGCACAGTACTTTTCATGCGATACACCTGAGAGAGATTTGTTACTGTCAGAGTTATGGTACTTAACAGTCTTATGATTCAGTTCTTCAATGGAACATTTATTTGTAAATCCTAAATCTGCCAAGTTAATATACACAATTGGTTTTTTCGAAACATTCAGTGTTTTTTGTATCACAAACACCAGAAGTACAAACACCGATGTGCCGGTGCAAAATCGTTTGTAATTTAACCCATTTATAACCCTGGTCGTTACAAAACGGAATGAAAAAAGTGAAAAAGCCTCGAATAATAATGTATTTTGCGAATGGTGTGGAGGTCGGTTTATATTTTCCGTCAATTTGCGCTAATTTTGATAGCGTTGTGACGTTGTCGTTTTTCTATTTTTCATCCAGATTGTAATTCCTCACAGTCGACTTACTCTGCGCCCGCATAGAATATTGCATTATCATTATTTCCACTTGACATTTATCCAATTTTAATGTTAGAAATTTGCGGGAAGCCGAGAACGGAAATTCTGATTGGCTGGAAAATTATTTCAGTCATCGTTTTGTTACAGACAGAGATGACGACAAGATTGAGGTAGGTATTATTTCAAAATAATGATCTTATAGTTTGGATGATATATTGAATGAAATGTTTCTTGTTTCCGGATTGATGTTTGTCATTCGGAGTTGTTTTCAAGTTTTTAGGAATTAATCATTTTCCGGTTAGTGAAATGTTCCGGGAAAAATGTTTTTAGTTGATTAATTATGTGCCTGGGGATTTCAATTCTACATTTCGAAACACATTCAAGAAAAGAGAATAGTAACAAATGCCAATAACATGAGACACTAAATGATAGTGATTGAAGGTCCGTGTTGATTATATTTACAGCAAAATTTAAGTTTTTGGAGGAAAATAAGTGATATAGATGAGTGCCATCAGCAAGTCACACCGATGATAATCTGAAATGTGAATAGAAAATAACAAAGATCCAATAATTGATCCTTGTGGCACTCCGAAAATTTGTTTCGATATTTTGATACCTCTGATACCACATTGAAATGGATTATGCAAATACTTTTCAACTATATTAACTGCACGGCCGCTGAAGCCAAAATATTATAGTTTATTATATAATATCACCGTATCTATGGTATCAAACGTATAACTATATGGTTTCAACTGAAAGTACCAAACAGCATATTTTTGAATTGAAGGGGTTATATTTTTAGGAGTGATTAATTTTTGGGAAAGAAAGTTTTTGGCTTTCTACTACTCCATCTTGATAAAAAAAAAGGATAAGGGATTCTTTCAAAGAAAGGAAGGAAGTAATCAATTTGAAAATAAGTCACTCTATACATGGATGTGTAGATCATGCAAAGAAGTAACTTTCAGACACAAATTGCAAGAAAGTCCTCCGGAAACAGCTACTTTCATATAAACATTGAATTACACGAAAGAAAACATTCTTTCGAAACAAATACTTCTAAATGGTGCGAAACATATATGTATACCAGTGAGGATGACAGTGTTCCATGTAAGTGCAATTTGTTACCATTCATTTAAATTAGAACTCATGTTAATGAAATTTGATTTTTATTCTATTACGAATGTTTGAAATACAAACTGACTAGAGAAAAGTATTTTCTGTATAATTCAGTGTTCATATAGAAGTATTTGTTTCGAAAGAAATTTTTTCTTTCGTGAAATTTAATGTTTATATGAAAGTAGCTGTTTCATGAGGACTTTCTTTCAGTTTCTGCCTGAAAGTTACTTCTTTGCATGATCTACACATCCATGTATAGAGTTAGTTATTTTCAAAAACTTTTTTCACAAAAATTAATCACTCCTAAGAATATAATCCCTTCAATTCAAATAAGATTACTCTTGGCTGGGATTGAATCAAATAGGTGAATGAATGTCATTATGATGTCATCGATGACATAAGCATGTCAAGCTTATTCAGTGACATAAAAAATCGTAATCCATGAATGAATTGTGTGTATTTTCCATAATGTTATCCAAATTGGTACTGAAGAGCCTTGGGGCAAGTGCCTTAAGGCGAAACATATATGTATACGTATACATATATATGTATACGTATACATATATGTATATGTATGAGAATGCCAGTGTTCCATGTAAGTGCAATTTGTTACCATTCATTTAAAGTAGAACTCATGTGAATGATATCTGATTTTTATTCCATAACGAATGTTTGAAATATAAACTGAGTAAAGCATCTTCTGTATAATTCAGTGTTCATATAGAAGTATTTGTTTCTAAAGAATTTTTTCTTTCATGTAATTCAATGTTTATATGAAAGTAGCTGTTTCAGGAGGACTTTCTTTCAGT
>WOGP01003614.1:0-14959 GCA_015342065.1 Leptinotarsa undecemlineata
ATCATCAAAAAATTTTCGCACTGGAGCTGCATAATGAGGAGGTGCATCATCCTGCTGAAAAACTATTTCGTTTTCGAATAAATTTATATCCTCCTTAATTGCCCATTGATGCACGGTATTATTCGATTCTCCAAAATATCCAAATATTTATCACTAATCAAATTATCATCGATAAAAAAAGTCCTATGATATGGTCACCTGAAATTCCCGCCCAAGCATTCAGTTTTTGAGGTCGTTAAGTATGAACTTGACGGTATAAATGGGGATTTGTATCACTCTAATATCGACAATTTTGCCGATTCACCTCTTCATTCAAAGTAAACATACATTCATCCGAAAAACAAATTTTATACGAGAAATTCTGATGCGAGTTCATCCGTTCAGTGAGGCTTTCACAAAACTCGATACGTCTGTCGAAATCATCTTCGTTCAATTCATGAACTAGTCTAGATTACTCACTGAGAGATTGCGAATTTTCCAATAGTCCAAGGTGCCCTCAAACTGTAGTACAAATAGCTTCATCCACTGTTTTCATTGTTCTTTTGTCTCGGGTGTGAATTGATGGACCCATGTTTCATCCATGGTTATGAAACGACACAAGAATTCTGCTACTAAATATTCTACTGTTGTAAACGAAGGAGCAAACTCGCCCAAAGTCGAATTCAGTTCAGCTTTCATATCGAACAATTTCCTCCATTTTCACAGGTTCACCAAAAACGTTCACTATTGATGGCTGCTAAACAAATATTGAATAACGCAGCGTCTTCAAACTTTATAGATTGTGTACTTTCTAACACTGTGATATTTTTCAGGCAACTACTGCATCTCTTGGCCAGGCAGGGTACTTTTGGAACAACCCTCATATTATGGACATGTTGAAGCTGCTAATATAGTTCTTTTCAACTCAACAATTCATAACTTTCTCATCCTATGGCAGAGCTATAATTCTATCCGGTTCGACTGCAAACAGTTTTATACAGTGTCAATATTAGCCATTGTTTCTCCTAATATTTTATTTGAAGATAATTTCGAGCCAGAAATTTAAATATTTTTCCGATCAAATATTGACGTGCATTAAGTGTGACCGGACCGAAAGTAGGAAGAGAAGATATTTCTGCACAAAAAACACAATAATCATCAACGATTGATTCAGGTCGAGTATACTTCTTATATATTTCTCTAAACTAATTGTATCTACTGGTAATTGGCAGGAAATGGTTACGAAACAGCCAAATTATTCAAAGTGTTACTCTATTAAAAACAGGATTCATTTGGTTTCAACATGGTTGTTGCTTTCATTAATTCAATTATAATCTTGATTGGTGTAAAAAATACATTTATTTCGAGAAAGGCTCATAGTCTAAAAAAAAAGTCGAGATTATCGCCTGAATCCGATCATTCCTGCTATCAGTCAATATTTTTTTAAACTCCACTTTGAAAAACATAAAACTCGCTACATGATTCTTGAATTTCTTGTAATGTCTTCATCTATTATTTTTCGATAACAGAAAACTGTCCAATCATCAATTAACAGACATATGAGGTATGTTAAAAAATAAGGTGAATGTTCAAAATGTATAGTATGTTTAGTTTGTTGATGGGAGACAAATTTTTTTGCTTGTTCAGCGATTTTCTCCTATCTGCAATTTTTGTGCAAAAAATTAAATGAAGTGGTCAAAAACACTAGAAATTTTTACAGTGGCATATGCTGATTGTATTCTGAGTCAGAGAAATGTTTACAAATGTTAAAAGCTTTTCACAGATTCTCATAGATGTTGAAATCAATTTTCTTAGCTTACAGAGAAATCTGATTTGTGAGAGTTTATAGAAATTTTTTTGTAACCAAATCTTTGCCACATTGCTTCATCCCTTACCGATGATTCAAAAACCAAATATATCCGACTTTTGTTTCGAATCAATTTATTTTGAGACGCAAATAACGACTTTTCAGATTTTTCAATGAGTTAGTCAGTGGTCCACTAGTATTAACATTTTTTTTTCAATGTAGAACGTAGGTAGGTAGGTCTGAAGTTAGTGGGTCTATTCGACCCTCCACCGCAACTCATAAGGGTTTATTGTGGCTCACACCTATTCACAGCCAGTTATGATCGATTCTATACCCTTTCTAGCCAGAGACAATCCTATAGATTTAGGTAGTGCATTGTCAAATGCTCTTTCAATATCAAGAAATACAGCAACCACAATCTCCTTGTTGTCAAGGGCTTGGGAGATTTTCTCAACGAGGTTGTTTAATGCTGAATCTGTCGATTTGCCGGTTTGATAAGCATACTGGTGGTTATTCAGTGGGGATGCATATAATGCTGCCCTCCTGATATGTCCATCCAGTATCCTCTCAAGTCCTTTCAGCAGAAAGGATGTAAGGCTGATTGGTCGTACGGATTTGGGGTGTGGGTCTCTCCGGCCCACTTTAGATATATATACCGCCCTTGCTGCCAACCAACTGGGTGGTATAAGTTCCACGCCAGACTCGCTCTATACAATTTTGTGAGAATGGTTAAACTATTTCTGTAATGTAGTATAGTTGAACAACCCTGTATAGGCAATACCATCAGTACAAACTGCTCGCGCACCGGGGAACATCTGGTTTTCGGACGTGTTCCTTATTGGCAGTCTATGTGTACTTGTTTTGTGACTTTTCCAAGAAAATACAGTTTGTGTTGTGAAAGTAAGAACGTAGTTTCATTTAAACGCTACAATTTCCAGTCCGTTTTGAAGAAGAGCTGGAAATATACCATCCTCTCCAGGAGATTTGAAGGGCTGAAAAGACTTGATAGCCCATTCAACTGCCGGTGGTGTGATAACCTTTTTTGCGACGTCCCATTCGTTCTTTTTTGGGCGTTTAGCGCCATCGAAGACGGGCGGTCTGTTTCTTTACTAGAGGTCGTAAATGTTCCATCGGGTCGTTTAATCGACCCAATTTCTGCAGACGGGTCTCTAGAGAGAATCTTGTGAATTCTTGTGCTGCGAGGTAAATCAGATATACTCTCACTTTTATTTGTAACTAATGTTACTGCAGTTTCGTCCTATATTGTATAAGTTTGAGAATGTCTGTATAGGACGAAACTGCAGTAACGTTAGTTACAAATAAAAGTGGCAAAAAACATGGAAAGTTTCATTTCTCTTTTCTTCATTATGATTTCCTACCACATAGTAATGGATACATCCATCAATTTATTGCTATATGAATGTTTCATGTAATTTTTCATCATTTTTAGAGGCTATATCACGCACAAAGAGCAATATTGCGATTGTTTCTTCAGTGATGTCATTGTTTATTGTTTATTTATTCAGCTCAAGCACTACTCATATAAACATTTTGTTTTCAAGATTGTAATTTTTGATAAATAAACATTATTATCATGACTTTGAAGTGACCATTTCGTTGAAGATTATATTTGATGCTGCCTAGTTCCTTCTCGAGACCTTCCTTCGTGTTACAGAGCCCGAAAGCACAGTCTACTGGAGTCTTGATGATTCCTCTTTTAGTCGATTGATGGTGATAAAATTCTTGGTTCAGATACTGTCCCGTGTTAGTGGGTTTTTGGTATACAGAAATGTTCCCATTTAGTGTCTGTCTTCTTCACTAATACGTTGAAGAATAGCAATTCATTGTGGACTTTCTTCTCCATTGTGAAAGTGATGGATGTGTATCTGTAGAATAGGGAGGGTGAGCGTAGACCCACAGCACTTAGGCCACATGTGGCCCATTGTACATCCTATCGAGGAGTTGTCCGCCTAGGTCATCGTCCATCCTGTCCTTTCCAGGAATGTCAACATGTCACTAGGAGACATTTCCTTCATATTGGCAGGTGTAGGCCAAGTCTCTCCGAACACACTCTCTTTGGCAACCATGAGGGGTCTCACGGTGGCGTCCACGAAGGTTTTGAAAGGAGCAGCGACATTACTGTCGTTGCGCGGCCTTCTTGGGGTTACCTTTGTGCACAAGTGATGGAGCTCTTCTGCAGGGGCAGTCGGTTCCTTGTCTTTATTCGAGGCGCCCGCCGCAGGAAGTGCTATTGGAGGTGGAGTGGGGGAGGAGGCAGCTGCACTTATAGTTGCTGCCAGTCCTACCTTTTTCGCTCTCTTTCTCCTTTTGGCCTCGGCGCCGTAAATGCGCTTACGCCTTGGCTTTTGTATTACATCACGAAGTCATCTGCTATATCCAACCTCATTTACAAGCGGTATATTAGGGGTGGATATTTCTGTTCATCCCCAGCCACCGCCTTAGATTGAGGTGAACCCACGGATAAAGTGATTGATGGTCTTACACTGTTGATATGCTGCTTCAGAAAGGTGTCTGGTTCTGTATTATTCAGGATTGTTTCATAACAGCTCAAACGTTGCATCAATAATCATGCCAGTACCTCTGATGATATCGATTGCAGATCGAAACAGCGCTGTTAGGTGATGCATGGATGCAACGTCTTGATATCTGGTAGCCCTTTTTCTCAGCATTGGGTGGCTTGGTCGATTCTTGTATGGAGGATACATTGAAGTCGATTTAATTTGGTCAGCAAAACAAGTGTCAAAAAATGTTGTATTTTGTTTTAAGGCTGAAATGACAGAATTGATAATATGATTACCTGAAATAGCGCTATTATTCCTTTTTCTAACATTGGAAAGTATTGAAAATTGTACTTGTGATGCACTGCTTAGAACCTTTGGTTTGATAATGAATATTACTGGAGATTAGTCTCAACACCAAATCATTATTTTCAACACCTCGACACGTAGGAAAATCTCGAAATTTTCATCAAGTATCGGACAATTCCATGTATACCTCTTGAAGAGGAAGATGATCACTTGGTGATTGAGACACGTGTCGAGGTATTAAAATAACGGCTCATTGTTGGTATAAAACTCCAGTTGAGTTAATTGAAAATTGAACAAAATAATTAAGGCATTTTGAACAATATGGTTCACGAAAAACTCTCAAATTGAGAATACTTATGTCTTCTCAATTTGAAATTTCAAATAAATATTCATTGTTACAGGTAAAATGTCCAGAATGTCGGGCAGAACACCGAATTCCCTATCAAGGAGTTCAAGGGTTTCCCACCAATGTAACTCTCCAAAGATTTCTGGAACTACACATCGAAATAACTGGAGAACTACCAGATCCGACAAGTGGCCAAGTAATGGAAAGATGCAACGTGTGTTCAGAAAAAGCGTACTGTAGTTTCTGTTCGCACTGTGATAAAAAAATATGTGAAGAATGTAAAGGCGCTCACATGGAGATCCTCAGAAGAGAAATTTCAAGAATAAACAACCAAATCCGTCGTGGAATTCACAGGCTGCAAGATACTCTTTCGTTGGTGGAAAAAAATGCGCAGAATATTCAAACTAACTGCCTCTCCGTGGGCGAAGAAGTCGAGGAAATATACAGAAGGCTTAACAAAGCTCTGAAAGATCGCACCGAGCATTTACGAGGTGAAATCGGCAGGTATCTGAGTACAGAACTACGAACTTTGAATACCCTCAAAGCAAATCTTGAACAAGAAATTTCAAATATATTGAGCAACTGTGACCTTGCCGACAAACACATGAACGAAAACGTTGACATTTGGGATGACTGTGAGCTGATGGATGCCAAGGAAATATTTCTGAAAACGGTTGAATTCATTCGAAACTTTGAATACGAAAACTCCGATTATACTCGAAAAGTACGCCTAATTCTAGCTCACGATCCAAATCAACTAGTACTACACGTGGCAGGCTTTGGAGATTTGAACATAGCAAGTAGTACTTTCGGTCAGACATCGGGGTTGTTACAGCCGCCTGGAGGACCTGGCCTAATGCGATCAAAAAGCGATCACCGATTAGCTTCACAATTCCGGCAGCAAGAAGAGCGAGGTTATGGTGAAAGAGGTTACGGTGATGATGAGCCAGTTCTGAGTGGCAGGAAATTCGGTGAGAGGCCGAAAAGTACCACCGGGGAAACCCGGTACGGTACTGAAAGATACGGAAGAGGAGTTACTTCGGAGTATGGTGAAGATTATGATCACGACAGTAGGCCTAGATCAAAATACAGCAGATTCAGACGCCATCAAAATCCAGATAATGATTCAGATACTGAACAAACAACTAGAGGTGTCAGGTTCCATGAAAACAAACATGAAAGAGAGAGAGCCCTGGATACGGAAGACGTTGCTCGAGGGCCGCTAAGTGGAATCACCAGACTGGCCGATTCTCCTAGAGTAATGAAAAAAATGCAGGATCACGAAAGTGGTAGAACAAAAAAGAAAGATGATCCTCCTCCACAACCCGCACCTCAACCAAAAGTAGTTCCCAAAAGACCTCCTCCGCCTACTACAAGACAAGTCAGCGAGGAGGATGAAATATCGAGAATCAAAAAACAAAACAAAGGGGCAACAACATCAACAGAAACTACTACAGAAACTAGATCTGTAGAAAGACCTGTTACAGACGAAAGGCAAAGGAAACCCCCCGCCCCTGAGGTGAGTTTGGATGAACCGTAACCTCTTACCCAAGTACCTGATTAAATCAATTTTAGAATAGAGTTTGATGTAATGTATATGTTGTTTTGCTTACCGTCCACTATGATAGATGCACAGTAATTTCCAAAATGCCTGAATATTGACTCGATTACACAATGGCATGTTACTTCAACAAGTTCTCTAGTCAAGCTCTCTCAAGTTTCCTTTTGTGTTTTTGTGTGAAGCATGAAGATTAATGCAAGACTTCCAAAAAAACCTTAACAACCTATTTTCTTCAGGCCGTATCCAGCACAGAAGAAACCGACGAATCGGTGACTTCCTTACAGCAAAGCCAAAGAAGATCTACTTCTAAGACTAACCCAAGTACTAATCGTAGAGCTTCAGATGCGAGCCACAAAAAATCCACTCGTTCACCTAGTTCTGACTCCACTACATCAACAGAATCTTCTACTGCTTCTGCCAGAGCTGTTCGAAATACTGGAGCACCATTCACCACTGAAGAAGTCAAACAAAAAATATTATCCAAGACAGACACCGCTCCTTCTCAGGTTCGTGGGAAAACATCATCTACTGGCTCAACGAAAGAAACACCATCGCCCAAACCTTTCCAAAGCCGATTTCTCCAGAACAAGCCACACACCACTCCACCCCCTGCAGCTGACGACGAAGAGACTGAAACCAGCTCCGAAGAGGAAACGGAGACCGAGGAAGATTCAGAAGAGCCTACTAAGCCCGAAACTAAAGAAATGGCAAAGACAGACATAGGGCCACTGTTAGCTAGAAGTGCGAACGCAAGAGACAGTAGTAGCGAAAATGTACGCAAAAGCAGTAGGGATGAAACACCTCTTTACAGTCGATCAAAATATGCCCCAAAAGAGGAACCTACAAAGTACACGAGAAGCAGAACATCAGCAGTTACAGAAGATGAACCGCCTCGGTACGGTTATACGAGTAGGTTCCTCAACAAAAGTAAGAGTTCTGTCGCTATACCACCTGAAGAAGATGATCATCATACCGGTAAATACAATTCTTCGGCTGTTGATGATGACAATAAGTATCCCTCAAGCGGTAGGTCGCGTTACATGGCTTTGAAGGAGCGCAGGCAACGCCTTGCTAGAAGCAGAAGCAGCCAACAATTTGGCGATGAAGAAGAACCTGATGAACCAGTATCTCCCACATCCTCCAACCCGTCTGCTTACCTTGCTTCCAGAGGATACGGCTCGACTGCATCAGGCCATGATCTTGCTCGTAGTCGTTCCTCTCATACTCTTAAATCTAGAGACAACTCTCCAGACAGGTCAACGGCTCCATCAACTGAAAAGGATGGAGCTGCTCTAAGTTCGTGGGCAAGATATTTGAAAAATAAGTACGGCAACAGAAACGGAGGAAAGGATAAGGATAATGGAGCTAACACCACAACGCCTTCATCAAGCAGTTCTGCAGCTGCCAGAAGACTCTCACTTGGACTTCCATTGAGATCATCTACTGAATTGGCGAGTTCGGATGATGATTCAAAAAACATGCAAGGCTCCCCCACTACCCCTACAGCAGCTACGGCGGCAGCAGGTAAGATTTCGATGAAATCAGTTTGCAAAGTATAAAAGGTGTTTCAATTATATTGTTACGTTTTTCCTCGTAGGTTGACGAATAATTGACTACACTGAATAATCAAACTTAACTTTATTCCACTTCAAATGCAACAAATACTTCAACTAAAACTTCAACTATCATTTGAATGTCTATCGCTTTACTAGATCACTTCGCGTACCGCACTGTAACGTCCAGTTGACTGTCTCGATATCCTCGCCGCTAGGCTTCAAATATCGTAATCGAATGCCGTAGAAATTTAGTCGAAGTTCCGTTGAAATCGGTAGTATTATTCTCGCTGCTTCTAGAGTGGCGGGGAATCATCGTACATTCGCGCGCTCTTAGCTACGTCACCATTGGTTTATAAGTACCAGTGGCGGCCGGCGTTGTGAAAAGAGAAATGAAAATTTCTATGTTTTTAGCACTTTTAATTGTAACATACGTTACTGCAGTTTCGTCCTATAAGGACATTTTCAAACTTACACAATAAACTAACAATGATTCATTATATTCGCCAATATATACCATTCAGGTACTTGATTGAGTACCTGAATTTAAAGTTCACAATGCGGATGTGCCAATTTAAAAACCGGACAGTAAATTAAATCGATTTGATCATTTAACAGGTTGCAACCTTGCGGTTGCTGAACACAAACTATTTTCACTCAATTATATGAATATGTTAAAAAATATGTTATACCCCAACATCATGGCTTTGTAGCAAATAAATCTATCAACACAAACCTGTTCACTTTCACAAATTACGCATATGAAACTTTGGAAGCCAAATCGCAAATTGATGTTATATATACAGATTTTCGAAAGGCGTTTGACACAGTTGATCATGATATACTCTTGTGTAAATTAAGTAAGTTTGGGCTGTCATATAATCTTAAACTGATAAGAAGTTATTTGCAACACATATATCAAATGGTAAAATATAATGGCAATACATCGGGTAAATTTGATTTCAACTCCGGAGTTCCCCAGGGCTCTAATTTGGGACCCCTTCTGTTCGTTCTCTTCATGAGAACCAACCTACCATCAGTATTAAATTATACTGTAGGTGCTTTGTTCGCTGATGATTTAAAATTTCATAAGATAATACAAACTGTTAGAAACTGTGTATTATTGCAGAAATATTTAAATAGCATTTTTGAATGGAGTATACAAAATAAACTTATTTTAATATTAAAAAATGTAGTATTTTGTCTGTTACGAGATTAAGAGAACACGTTATGTTCGACTACAGAAAAATGAAGAAGCCCTAAATCGGTGTTCTGAGGTAAAGGATTTTGGAAATACCTATGACCATCTACTGTCCTTTTCTACACATATTAAAATTTATATCTAAGTCTGCAAACTGATTTCTAGGTTACTTAATTAAACAATCATTTAATTTCAACAATGTACATTCCCTTAACAGTTTGTATTATAGTATAGTGAGGCCAAACTTAGAATTTGGTGCAATAATTTGGCATGGTGAATACCAGACTACATTATTCTTGCTAGAAAAAATTCAAAACAAATTTTTAAGATACATACCTATATTATGAAAAGCATCGTGTATATCCCGATTATAATATAGTTAGAACTACCCATCATAGACATGAAATCAAAATTCTATCTTTGGAAGTTCGAAGTGTTTAACATTTGAAAATTTTTATTCAAAAGCATTAATAATAAAAGTAATTCACTAACGTTACTTTATTTACTGCGTTTTGGAATTGACCGCGGTAGTAATGCGCCCGACTCACGATAGGAAGGTCGTGGGTTCGATTCCCGCCTCGACCAGATATTTTTCTCGATAGAATTTATCTGGTTAAAGCTGGGATGATTCTGCAACGGTGTTAGGAATCACACGTTAAAAGGTAAGACCTCGTTAGTCCTTAGCTCGCTTCTGAGAGTTGTCGTTCATATGGGGGCGGTAACTGATTAACGGAAAAATAGATTTTAAAGCAGATTTTTTGACATTTGCATTCGCATCTACAATTTGCAAATGTCAAAAATTATGTGAATAATCCGCAATTGCGGATTTGGGCGCCAAAATCCATAACACCCCGGTTGAAACAATTACGTATCCAAGGGCTTGTTGATGATGTTACGACTTACCGCCAAGAGGCTATACAATGAAGGTTTCAATGCATTTTCGTTAGTATCTGGTATATTTAGCTTGATCGCTTTGAATTGACTTCTGTTTCATTTGTCTCTTAGCATTGAATTTATGATTTTCATTATGAGGTTTCGTGAGCTTTCAACGCCAAAATTACTTCAAATTGTGGAATCTAACATTACATTATGACGGACAAAGGTCAAAGACATGCAATTAACTATGAATTCCAAATAGAATACATGAATCAGGTATTGTTTGTTTTGCATACATGAATATAAATGTAGATACACTTCGTTCTGTGAAACTAGGAGACTTTCATTGAACACGAGGTTAAACTAGTTACATTTCCCTTTTAGCAATGTTAGCGAACAACTTACTTTCAAAAACAGATCAGAATTTACTATCAAATCAATTGGAGTTGATTTCATAACTAGATATTGCATATAAGCTTTGGTATTTACCATTATGTTGAAGGCTAGACGAGATAATTGTACTTTATTGAAACTATGCGTTTTAATTACTGCTGTGAAAAGCTTTCTCAGCATTTGATAGCTACTAGTTTTTTATCCCCGCGTCGCGTTCAAAGCCTACTTGATCAAAGTGTGCATTTCAAAGTCTACATGAGAAAACCTAAAAGCTCTGTATTTCAAAGATGACTAGCAAAATAGCAAGTGTGCTACATTTCTGAAGAGGTAATTTTAAGCTCTATTGAAATATGCAGGAATATACAGGGTGTCTCATCAATACAATAGTTTTTCAGCAATAAATACTGATATCCTATTTGATAGATTAGCTATAGAAACAATAAATTATTGTCAGGAAAAAAGTTATAGCAACTTTTTGAAAATGCACATTTTCGAAAAACATGCTGCAACTCGAAAAGATGATAGATATAAATATGCAGTTTTCACCATTAAGTTTGTCATAAAATTTGACCCTTAGACACAACTATCTCTCTAGTTTGAAAGCATGAGTTTTCCTTTAAAAGTGTCCAATTTAGCCCACTTTTTATTAGTGTCTTAGTGCCATCAATTTTAATTTCCATTTACAAATCTTTAGTTTAAATCAAGAAGTGAAGAATGACTTTTGTGTGATGTTATACTCGTGGAAGGAATTAATTGTTAGATAAATACTTTTTCTTTTCGTTTCTTAAAGAATATCTATAGATACACATTTTCTTAGGGAGTTTCTATTAGTATTTTTATTTAAATTTTTCCTATTTTTCCTCAATTTTCCTTTTTCTATATACTATTGAAGAAGGTAGAAACTTTCTAAACATTAATTTCTCTACAATTCTTTTATAAATGATATTTGATATGTATTTAGAACCACTTGCCAGTAGATTGTGCCAGTTTCACACGTGTGTGATTAAATTAGTTTTGGCAAACTGAATGAAATACTCAAAATACCTTATATCTAATTAACATGTATTTCGGTTATTTTTATTTCGAAATCTCTTTTAACGTCCAATTAACAAATACAAAATAATTCTCAAGAAATTAGCACTGTTGAGGAATTCATAGTATAGCCACTTCTCTCTTGAGTAACAACTAATTATGATGATAATGTAGAACTCATCGTTATCGTTAAACAAAACAATATACATGCACTATTTTGTTCGGTATAATATTGAAAGAAAACTTGTTTTAAACAAACCACATCCGGCAACCGGTCATGATACTTTTGGCATTTTACTTGGAGTAGATAAAAATAAGTAGAAAATGAAGTGCGTTTCAAAGAGCATCCTCATAAAATAAACCTATTCCCTGTGCCTCTGTCAAATATCAACAATTCCCAAAAAAAAGTTGTCAAATTGTTAAGCGTGGTTGTATAATTTCTGAATAGCTTATAAATTTTTTGGTATTAGGAAAATGTAATTAAAATCAAGGTCTTTGAAATTCATCGTGATTTTGTTTCATTCTACAATAATACAGAGTCTCACTTTGAAAACTTCCCATCCTTAATATCGCCCTTCCAGTAAACAATATGAGGAATCGAAAAAACAGGCCAATTTTATTGTCGAGGGGGACACTTTCACGGACTATTTTACCCTTGGAATTTTGAATGAGAATGGGGGTCAATTGGTACATCATTTTGATTGGCGTTTAATTCTGCTTCTAATGGTACCCTGGCTTATTATTTTTTGATGAGCATTTTCCGAAAAGTAGCTTCTAAACCTACACATGTAATTAGAAGTTTCCTGTTCTGAGATGCATTATTGTATTGACTCCTTTTAATAAAACTGTTAGAAGAGTAGACGGCACCGATCCAACACTTGAATGACAGGAATAAATTGTTATTTGTTGGTTATTGTCCTTTTACAAAATAAAATTTAATTTGCTAGAAAAACATTTCAAACATAAAATCTACATACGCTCATCTCATATAATCTGTTCGAAATGTCGTTCATTTTACTCTAAACAGTAATAAAGTCTGTTTTCGAAATCCCCTCTAACATTACGGAAAACTTCACTAGGCATTGACTGGCATGCTGCTATAATTCGTCTTTTAACTTCTTCAGTATTAGAAGGTTGTGTTTCATAAACAACAGATTTAAGATGCCACCAAAGAAAGAAATCTTAGGGTGTTAAATCCGGTTGACTCGGAAGCCATTCAACTGATCCCCTAATGAAAATTCATCTATCCGGAAATCTCTCGTTTAACCACTGTCGGATGGGAAGACGGATGGAGCGCCGTTCTGCTGATAATGTAACAGATCCTCCTGCAAAAGTTTATTAGCTTCTGCATCCATTTGAGTATCTAGCTCGTGACTTATAAGAAAATTGATAGTCTCTTCCAACAATTCAAGATACAGATCGCCAGTCAAGTTTTCTTCAACAACTTGTTTTGTGTGTATGCCCTTTCCAAAAAATGTGTGGGTTTCCGTCTCTCCAATAGCGACAATTCTGTCTATTAACTTTGCCATTCAGAAATAACGAACAGTCATCGCTGAAATCGATATTCAACAGAAGATTAGGGATGGTATTGACTCGATGAGACATGATTTCACAAAACTTTATTCTTCTGTATTTTATAGGGATGAAATTTATACATGTTCAATGCTTTTTTTACAGACTCGCGTAACATTCCTGTCTGTTCTGATACTTATCGTAAGGAGCTCGTAGACTCTGCAGCAAATGTTCCCAAAACTTCAATTTGAGCTGCTTCATTTAGCCCTCTGGAGTTAAGTCTTTACTTATTTGTCATTTTTACATTTTCATGCACTTTTTTTTCTTGGTGTCACCGGCATCGACTATATTGTTCATTAGCCTCGTGTCCTGGATTGGCAATGTTAATAACTCCCCGAGCCACCTAGGGACCATCATGACTATTCGCTATGTAACGTTGCAGAATCACCCCAACTTCAACTAGATAAATTCTCTCGAGAAAAATATTTGGTCGAGGTTGGGATCGAACTTACCACCTTCCGGTTGTGATTCACTTTCTGCGATGAGAATTAAAAATTAAAACACAACTTTACTACCATCTATGTTTCACTATAAGACTACTTTTTGATGTAAATTAATTGGAGCTAATGTCTAATTTAAATAAAGGGTGGGAACGGTATCACCTAATATTATTACCAGTTCTGGTCAAACTATGCATCTCAGTATAGGCGTACTTACAATTACTTCTGTTAATTTATAACGCTATTTTTCGAAAAATGCTCATCAAAAAATAAGTCAGGGTACCATTGGAAGCAGAATTGAACGCCAATCAAAATGATGTGGCACTGACTAAATACTATTTTATACTGTTTTTTGGGTTTATAACCTTCCACAATCGTTCAATCTGATTAACGTTTCGGAAAACAATCCTTTTCCGTTTTCAAAACCTGTATTCAATTTGAAAATCTCGCTTCAAATTGTGATATTTCCAATTTATTTTGACACTAGGAGCAAGTATTTTCAACTTATAGACTAGTATATTTAGAAAATGTGGTTGATCAAAATGCCTTACTTTCCATAACCAGTTAGGAAATGTTTTAGTTTAGGTAACTTATCACGGACGGTCGTTTCATAACTATATGTTGTTGCAAAAATAATGTAATCAAGAAATAATTACTTGAACAACTGGAGCATCTAGTAATAAATCATATTTTATGGTTGACCCTAGAGACCCACATCAAAATAAAATATATGATATACGATCGGTAAGTACATGAAACACACAAAATTCAATGAAGACAAAAGCAACGCCACGAATTCTAATGTAGTAATGGGAATGTTAAAAGGCTTTCAATATTTCACTCATCGACTTCGCTAGGTCTACGACAAAAAATTATAATCCAGAAACGGAAAGCAGATTTTTGAATTATGTGCACAGTTTCACACAAAAACAACAAAATATTTTGACAAAATGTTTTTTTTTTGGTAAGGTACACCGGGGTAAGTGTGGCCTAAAATTTCAATAGATAAACTATTTTGGGTTGTAATTTTATTTTATAACGACTAAAATTAATGAAATTTTGGAGTGTCATTAACAAGGGCATGTAGAATTGGACTGAAAATATAAAAGAAAAATCTACTGTATTTTTTTTTCACATATGAAATCGTCTTTACGAACCAATGGTTTACACTTCCCCAACAACATGGGGCAAGTGTAAATTAGGTATCTAAATTAATTTAGAAGTATTGAAATTTCATTTGGGTAAGTGTAAATTAAAAAAACATACGAAATAATATTAGAACATTTTATTGGAAATATTAATTTAACATACATTTTGCTCAAATGAAATACTGAAATTTAAATGTCCTCTTTTATGAATAGTAGGGGGAGG